>MZZL01000398.1:904312-931908 GCA_002749535.1 Apophysomyces variabilis | reverse complement strand
GCTGGGGTAAGAAGGGAGCCCTTACGAGTTGACGATAACCGTCAAGAGCGTATTGTTCAAGCATCGCGAAAAGTAAACCGCTCAGGCTATCAAGGATGGATCAGACACGCAGAGAGCTTTTCCGTTAGATGCAATAATAGAGAACCATTTCTTTAAATAAACTCGTCTTGCTGTGGTTTGAAATAAACTATCTCAGTACGCAAAGAAGGGTAGTCTGACCGCAAATATTTTCATCCAATGCGAAAGCATTTTTTGGATTCCGCAAAAGCTTGAATCCCAATCCGCAAATAAAAAATAGAAACACGCAGACAAATAGGAAAAAAAAAGTAGTAAATCCTAACTAGTCCTTCTGCACTCGCTTCACTCCTTCCGTTACAGCCGCGTGCGGCTGCAGGAAATGGATTTTTGGCGATTCTAGCATATGTTTACGTTAACATAAGATATTGCTAAAAATGAAGTCTTCGTTTTAATGCAAGATATTCAAGAGGTGTACGTAAGTGACTGATATGATATGGTGTTGTGAAATAAAGATGCACCAAGTAAGATAAATAGTATAAAACGCGAAAAACGATCTGGAGACATAAGAACGTAAATAAGCCAGTATCGCTTGTGGGGAACAATTTCAGATAGGCAAAAGAAGAGCAGAATGAATGTTTGAAGCCTAGGTACCTGCCTCGAATAACATGGCTTCTGGACCTTGATCTTACGTTGAAAAAAATACAGAGCGAAGGACAAAGTTAGAATAGGAATGGTTACTTCTGTTGGCAATAGAATATGTAAAAACAGAGATAAATTGGCAGTGTTCACTGAATGTACATTCTCTAGGAACAAAGCAATAGTCCTCCATATAAAGATCTTATCATTGAGCATTTTTATCATGTATAAAACGGATGGAGGTCAATTAGACAATATATTCAACTACTCACTGCACTTCGGAAAGAAGTTGACCCTTCTCACTGCAGCTGAAGTTTCTACACGAATGCCTATTTAATGATCTTCTTAATATTCTTCTACCCACTTATTGCAGCTCAACTTTCTTAACCCACACATCAAGATTGCATACACATACCAAATTGCTACTGAGAGCAACTCGACTCTTTGAGCCTTGTTGGAAAGCGTCAGATAACATCTAAGACGAATCTATTCCTCTAATTCATTGCTGGACGTACTCTTTTCTCCTAACAAAAGACTTCTATATATCAACTGGATAGTACTACCCGGTCGAACCAGCTTGCAGGAAATTGGTTGTACTACCGGCAAAATGTTTTTGCGCGCAAAAATTACTCGAAAATACAGTACACTAATAGAGAGATGATCAGGAAGCGAGTATACTGGTTTATTCAAAAGTTTTTGAAGTTTTCATCCGAAATCGTTTATAAGATTTCGCCCAAAATTGTTTGATGATTTGGAGACAAAAGTTATAAAGAATTTGCCAAGAACTGCTAGTGAGTATCCTCTGTAAAAAATGTGATAGTGAACTTACCGGTGTGACCACCTGCGAAAGATTAACGTTACTAAGACAATTCTAACTAGAAATATTGCCTAATACACGTACCGTAAAAACCTAAAAGGCCCCAGAGGGACCAACCGTATTCGTAACGGCGGTATATTGATCTAATGAGGGCCAGGCAAACTCTCCTGGTCTTCCTTGCCCAGACCAAATTGACTTCGCAATCAAGAATAAAATTTTTACTGGCCAAGACGTCTCGGTCCCATAACATCTTACAGTTTTTGCATACCAAGATGCTATGGTGAGAAACGCAATCGGCTGTGGTAAGCTTTTGCAGGGACCTACATCTGCAGCTATGGCACACCTAAACGACGTTTGTGAGCATTATATTACTATCAATCGCTCCAACTTACTTGCGAAGAAAGGTATTCATCTATCGTGGGCACCAATAGTTCTTCACGGCTCTCTCTCCGCTTCAAAGATCTCCATAGGATGTTCATGATACCCTTACGGTATCCTTTGTAGTTGCATCGATTGTTGAACATCCCGTCCCCACATACAATGAGTGGCACTTTTCTTTCAATAGTGAATTTCTTTTGCTTCCAGTGAGGTAAACACTTGGTTTTGTTAAGCGTACTACTGCGTTCGGCAGATGTATTTGGCTGGGGAAGGCTATCAATTAGCTGTTAATTACTGCAGGTAACTAACTGTCATGCAGATAAATACTAACCTTTGGTGTAACGGATTGCCAACTTCTGGATCTTTATTGACCTGCTTCTTTCCGATTTTTTCGCTTCCTTTTCCGGGCTTTTCTGTTTGATCTCGTCCGTTTCCGTCTGCTACAGTTGTACTTTTTACCACCAAATGCTAATATATTGACCATTTCCTCTCTTGCTCTTTGCACGCCTTGATATCCTCGAAATCGAGCTTCAGCTCGACACGGACCATAAAACTGGAAAAACAGGTCCATGTTGCCGAATATAGATCGTAGATAACCGTCGTAGGCTTCGATATGCGCTGCTTTTCCAGACTCCAATGAGGTTTCAATGTCTTGTATACCTTGCTGCTTTTTTTCCTTCTCCATTTTATTCTGTCTATTCGGCGAACCGGTATACACATAGTTTCTTTGGTTGAGCATCTCACTTATTTCATGAGGTTCTGATCCGCAGCCATAAGAAGCAGTAAAGACTTGATTGATGCCCGGATCAATCGCACATGGTGCAAAATTATCATAGATATGGCTACCGTCAATGTTTTCAACAGAAAGTCTGACTTCCGTGACCACTGACTCTGTCTTTCGTGCGCTAGCGAACTGGAAGTCTATCGCGTAGCCATCGGTGAAGATAACTTTTTGAAAGCGATTTGTCCACTGTTATAATATTTTGAAGCTGCTCCAGACTAACAAACATTCTTGAGAAATTTAACTACAAATAATCATAGTAAATACCTGTCAAATCCCAGCTTGTGGAAATCAAAAACTTGATAAAACTGGGCAAGCTGGTCCTCATAGTCTTTTCGATGGCTGATGTTCGTTAACTGTTGAAGGTCTTGGAATTAACGCAGATAAATCTCCAATGAGTTGTAGAAGACGGAGACGGAGAAAACCATCGCGGTAGATCCTTAAAACTATCTTTCGCCTTTTCGGCTTCTTGGTTTTCTGGAGAGTTTTGTTCTTCTTGAGCGCTTTGTTTCTGTTTGGCTTTTTCATGTTCTTGATTGTATTCGGTGAGTATATATGCCAACAATGGAATGTAGCTGCCTGGAGAAGCAGATAGTTTTCCCGCGTTTGTTTGCCATTAGGGCATTAGTGTCGCAAACTCGTCACAAATGGCTTCTACAGCCTGATCAAAGTCCGAGACGGCAAGTGCATCTTCGAAAGGCCAGTGAGGATCACCTCTAGCAAGGAGTTCATAAATATAGTCTCCTGCAATGGCTTTTGCAATTTTTTGGGATAAGCCCTATATATATGTAGTTAGTTGAGAGGTATGGACTATGTAAGTTTTCATCTTACAGGTATTAGCTTTGCAAGTCGTCTCGAGATATAAAACTTTAGACGGCTTTCAAAGTTTTCAGCGACATTGTTGGAATACGTAATGGCCAACGTGACACAGGTCGCGGAAAAGGCATCACTGTAACCCGAAATATTCCTAACAGGATAAAGAGCATTTGGATGGTTATCCAAGAAAGTTCTCCAGTGATCACGTAGGTCTTGAGGAAAGTTGGAGCTGTTGTTGCTAATATTGATGCCCATGATAAGCTGGCACGCTGAATACTACAAGTTTTGCGTATAAATATAAGAAGGTAGCGGCCTCTCACAGTTCGCAATAATGTACGAGTTGACAAGTAGCTGAGCACGGAAGAAAACTTCCCTAAGAAAGGCCGATAATCGAACGCTATTCTCCTGGAAAATCTCTCGAAATTCTGGACGCAGCACAGATGAAGCTGGTAACTTTCGAGCAAAAGTTTCGTAATGATTGTCATTTAGTTTCTCCGCGATAACGCTCTTTTTTGTTTTGGAGGGTTTTCTGCAATTCTTAAAAAGAAGATCTCGAATGATCGATACCGCCGCAGCTCGGGCAAGGTTTGTTGAATTTATTTGGATTCGATGTCTCCTCCGCTTTGAGTTGTCTTCCACCTTTTTTTGCCGCTGAAAACTCTGCCTCCTCTGTAGCATTCAGTTTTCTTTCTACTCCAACTTACACAGGAAGAGACATTATCAGAGACTCCTTGCGGATTAAAAACTGTATTAGCTTACCAGGTTTCTTTCCATGGCGCGCGTTCAATGGACATGCTTTGTATCGTTTATTTGGATGGCCATTCTGCCCGCAGTCTTTGCAAAAGACTGAACATGATATGTGTGCAATGATAAATAAGGCTATTGATCAAGAAAAACTTGTCCCTTCTGTAAGACTCACCCTTCTTCTCGTTTTAATCGTTCTACTTCTTGTTCGAAATATTTTCTGATTTTGCAAAGGCAGACGATATCTTACCAGTTCCATTCATGGGAACGCTTAATCAAAGCTGTCAATCTTGAACAGCACCACTCAAAAACAGCTTGGAGCATAATAAGAAAATAGAACGCAAAAGAGATGTGATAGAATGTTCTTGCTACTTCTGTTGTCTCTTTTAACGTATGACGGCAATCTGAAACCGTCACATGCGTAATTGAACAACTTTTGCTCTTCACTTATTAATGATGGTGTATCCAGACTATAACTTCGTCGTCTTTACGTGGAAACAACTTTTTCCATTATGCCATTCAATGATCTATTCCTCGACATTCATAAATAAGACCTTCGNTCCAGACTATAACTTCGTCGTCTTTACGTGGAAACAACTTTTTCCATTATGCCATTCAATGATCTATTCCTCGACATTCATAAATAAGACCTTCGAAAGTTTAAGACCGACTTTTTCATTTTTCTAACAAAAGCAAATTCTATTAAATCTTTTAAGCTGGTAGGTTGGACAATTATTTTTAAACAGAGACGCATCATGCTTGAAACAAGAATGTCAAATTAAACTTCAGGGTCTACGCTGCGCTACTAGATCAAGGTTATCAAAACCATACAAGCACCGCTAAACAGGACTTTTAAGATGTGTAGGCCTAACTGGTTTTCCGAAATTGTAAGTTACAAGCCGATATCACATACTTGACAGGTGAGTCGTGCCAAATGTCGCGTATGTGTAAATTATACAGTATACTGCTATATTCTACGATACTCATGTTTCTGTCAAAGAAGATTACAATATCTAATTCTGAAATGCATACAAAGACACTTGTAGATCAAGGAGATAAGTCTTTATGACAAACCTTTGTTTGTGGCCTCCTCTACTATTTGAAGCTTTTCTGTTTTTCTTAAATCATGCAAAGAGCAAAGGTGAATAGACTAATAAACTGTTGGAAATGAAAAGGGTCAATAGGAGGTCTATGGAACCGTGTAATACGGAATCAGTCATTGATGATAACAACTGAAGGAAAATCCAAGGGATAGTGGACGGAAGAAAGAGAGAGAGAGTATTATATTTGTGCTTGTCAAAATAAGTGTCTTCCCTGGCTGGATCCGAACTAGGTTTTGCATTTAACGTTTTGTTTCGCACCCGGTTCACGCGAACCTATGATCTGGATTCTACAACTTTGCCAAATTTCGTCCATTGCACAAGCGGTGAGGATGGATTCAAATAAAAACAATATAACCATCAAAACTAGAGGAAGAGAATAGGAAGGTGCGGTATGTGATACCTCGTGTCATCAACAATTGCTTAACTGTCAAAGAGAAGGGAGCGATCATTTGACGGTCACTGTCAGTAAGGTTTCATTTATCTGATTTATGCGGATGGACCAGTGTATATGATATCAATGGATTGATCTAGAGATGATACAGGTACGATGTGTCGTTCGTGGCCATCGTCTGCTCAAAGAAGGGCCATTGATACTATTTTTTGTACACTCATTGTTAACTTTACCACTAAAATATGAATTCATCGTTGTTTTCATTAGAAAGAACAATCAAACTTTCCTTGATATGCATTCTGGATCGCACTTTATAAACAAAACATGATCATATTTAGTGGAATTTTTTAAGTCTTTCATTTTCTAATTTTGTGTCACTTATTGTTGTAATGACTGGATGAGACCTCACGTATTGAGGAAGCTGATATGGTAGAATAAACAAAAGTTCCGTGATCATTTTGTCATGAGAGAATCTACAAGATATTGAGAATAAGGGTCAGACGGTTGGGGAACCATGGCTTGCTTTGAATATCACGTAAGCCTCCATGAGATGTGTTATAGAATTAGCCGAAAGTATAAAGAAGTAGAATTGAAAGCCAGCTATTTAATTTAGTCTGCGCTTAGAAGAATAAAGAAGAACTCTTTTTCAGCTGTATCAATTCTGACCCTGGAATTGTAGCCCTATTAATCCTCTACTACGATCCTAATCTAGTAGTCAATAACAGTATGTCTCGACGTAATACTCAGTAATTCAAAGTATTTACGCTGAAAATTACTACCAACTTTGTTTTGTTATTGTAATTGATATATTTGATAAAGCTCAACCTTTACTTACTGTCTTTCCATACATCATACAGACATCTGGCGTTTTGCATTACACAAACAAAATCGGCTACACTGTTTTTGATGATATTTTCCAGTATTCTCAACTGTTTTAACCATTGGGTCGTTTAGAATTATCTTCTAATTAGTAAGATGGTTATCTATGACTTTAGGATGTAGTTGCACTTACCTCTGAATGAGCAAACGCTTTTGATTCAAAATCTCGTATTGGGAATTTTCATGGTTTGATTAGATGATTCTTCCAAATCTGACTCTCCGATACTTCAAACAATTTTGAGTGGAATCTTCAAAAAAGCCAATAGTTTAAATAGCACTCCCATCTCGTTTTGGCAGGTGTTCGGACATTGCTATTGTTTTGCCCGAAACGTAAAAGTGTTTATTTTCCGTACCTGTAAGGCTTTGCCATATAAAGCAATGACAACCCGCCCAAACCAGGAAACGGCTTACAAACAAAGAAGCAAAGTTAGCAACAGAATCACACCGCGAACACTGCAACGCCACTTTGTGTGTTTTCATGCTGAGCACACGAGCCCGCCAGCTAAGGTCATCCAGGTCGTACCGAGAAACAAACATATAACGTACAGTAAATCTAAACTCTGAACTCTTCTTTTCCCCATTTCTTTCATCTTTCAATTCCTGCCATGCTTTTCTGTATTCTGTTATTCATTGTCGCGATCATATCAGTAAACTCTGTTCAGGCAGCAGGATTCCAATTGGTATATCCACCCCCACGTTCGGAAGCGCAAGGGCAACGCATAGATTTTCCGTTGGATAGTCAAGGCTTCGCCGTCATCTACAGTCTCGATAGGAATTATACGGTCTCCTTCCGTATCATGACGGGTGTCCAGGTCAATGCTTCGGATTTCCAGAAAAAAAGCCAATCGCTCGGCACAGTGGCTATGAATAATCAGAGATTGTACGCGTGTATACCAACAGAAACCATCAGCGATAACCGTCGTATCAAAGCAAAGGATGGCGATGGTGCCACCATAGAAATCCTATATACTGCAAATAGCACCAACACAACCAGTCATCAGGTAAAACGGAAAAAAAAGAAGCGGGCTTTTCCCCTGGAAGCTGATAGCTGAACTCTACAAAACTATTTGTTGTATGTCTTTTAGTTATTCGACGTTGTCTTGAGGAAAGATCCTAAGAACTTCGATTCGCAAAAGTGTGAAGAAGCTCGCATGCAAAATAGAGCCGATATTGGTCACAGCTCGCTGGGCAGCATGATTGGTCGCTGCATAATATTAGCAGCTATTGTCTTCGTTACAACTTATGTTGTTTGAAATTCAATTGTATAAATTACTTCTCCGTTTCTGGACAGCGCTGTTGCGCAAGTTGCATATAGAAACATTTTACAGCAGAATTTCAGAGTTCGACATAAAGATTAATACAGTTTTTACTACCGGCAATAGGCAGCCTAGAGTAATTTCTTTATACATACAAGTATAAACACGATATGAATAGCTTATACAGCCAAAAAAGACACATTTTCCGTATGATCGTTATGTGTGGTGGATGAGCAATCTTTGTTTGAAATCTTTCATTTAATTATGCAGGTATCGAAACGGACTTCTTCTATAGAACGACAGCTAAGATCGATGTATCCAAACGGGATATCCATCCACCATTGATCCCACTTTTTGTACGTTAGCGAGATCGAGCTATCATCAAAGGCATCCAAGTCGTCAGGCAAGAGATGATACCCTGTCATCGCAAAAATCTCCCGGTCACCCAAGCGCCGGAGAGCTTTTGATATAGGATTGAATTCGTCCATATTATGCAAATGATACCATCGAGTCAATTTTGATTTTTCTGTGTGTATATTTCGCCGTTGGCATATGTGCTTTATCTTTTCGAGCTGAGTGAGCGCCAAAACAGCTGAACCGCTGAATCGTCGAAGGCTGCCGTCATCCATAGGAAATCCCAAGTTAAGACGCGCGATATCCACCTTCTCAAATATATGGTTTGGCATATCCAGCTTCATTCGAGTGGACAGGTCCCCATACGGCTGTATCCATGTGGAATTGTGGATCCCTAGGCTCTTCAGGCGAGGGCATCGGTGCGCCACATACTCCATCAATTCAGGTCTTATTCCAACTAAGTTCAGTGCAAGAGATAGCAAGCCATGGTTTTCTGTGAAATGACGGTTTCTGAATATCAGCGCGATGCGTGTAATCTTGAGGTCTTTCAGATGGGTTAAACAGTCCAGAATGATATCAATTTCGAGATCGGTGTGAAGATAGTTATCTACGTCCCCTGAGCCTACCAAATCTAGTTTCTGAATTGGAAAAGCACTTAAGGGCTGCAGAATGAACTCTATTTCCTTTTCAAGACCCAACCATAGATCCATCTTTAGAGCGCGTAGGTTTTTTGAGCATGTCCTTATCATAGCGTCGAATGTTGCCATATCCATTATAGTCGGTTCTGGATATGTCCAGAAATCTAAACTGATATCCTCCAAAAGCGCTCCATTCTGTTTCAATGTCGTGAAGAAGGCGGCACCCGGCCAGCATTGCCCCAACATGCAACGGAACGTTAACTTTCTCAACTTCGTCGCGTTTCGCGCCAATAAAAGCAATCCTTTTTCAGCCAATGCTGGCTCGTCAGATAAAGCAGGATTATTGAAATCAAGAGACCAGTACAGCGATTCAAGTTTGCGGTAGTTATTGGCAAGATATACGATCCACTCCGCACAATCCAACTTACAATTATCCAAGCTTAGCGATTGCAGATATAGACTTTCTCTTTCTTTGTTTGTTGTTCCCCTGAGTGTATGATCCTTGTACACAAGACGAACACGGGTTAAAGCTAAATGTCGCAGATTCTCGCAGAGAAAGTTAATGATCTCCAGATCGCTGGTACTGATGGAGATATGCCGATTCTCATCGTAGAAGTCTTCTGTTATGCCACTGAGCTCCAAATGTGTAAGATTCTTTGCTCGAATCAAGGCAATCGCAGGAAACTCGAGACCTTGCCAGCGTGTAAGGACACGGTGGCGAAGATGGAGGTGGGTTAAACGATCTGCATGAGCTTCTAGTATGGCACGGGCATCGTTGCAATACTTGAGAGCTGAAAAACGTTTTATGTTCTTGAAGAGTTTCAAGGCTCGACTTTGCTCAGGAAGATGCCGCCACATTCGCCAATTGCAATCGATAGCTACCAAGAAAGGGCATAGTACAGGTAGACAATGCATCTCTTTCACAGACATTCCTAGTTTGTGATTAAGCTTGAATTCACGTATGAGATGACCTAACGGGTCTTGTCTTTCTTGTGTGAGTAATAATGATCGATACAATGCTTTGAATTGCCAGCGGGTTCGAATGTACACCGCTCGGTAAAGAGCACGGCGAAACTCTTTGTACCAATCTTTGCATACACGTAGGCATTCGTATTGATCTTTAGTTGAGAGGTTTTTTGCAATTAATTCAACAATCTCAGGTGGCAACTGCTGTGTACGGGAGATAGACATAGATACAGGCTCAGCTGACTTGCACCCTTCATTTCTGCTCATTTTATACGCAGGCGGATCAACAATAAATTTATGCCGTCGTAGAGGGATTAGTCCGTTTCGCATGTTAAGTCAATAATCAGGGTCTAGCTTAGGAAATGCTTTTATTTACATGAAATGAGTGTTGCTGCCTTTTATCGTGTTTTCAATAACAAATTTATCACAATGCTGCTCATAACAAAGTTAAGCTATTTTGATAGACGTGCAATGGATAAAGTATAACTTGTTCAGAGGATTTTGATCGAGACCAAACGATGTCAGGATGCTGTAGTTCACGATGATTTCGGGACAGGGCGCGCAAAGATCGTTATGAAAAATTGGAAGATGAAGTGCTAAAGATATTCTTTTTGATTTCTCTATTACACCATGTTCATCGTCCTGCAACATGAGTTTTTTTCCGATATTTTGCCACCCGTCATCCTATATATGCTATCTCTAAATGCAGAAGCGCAGTTGGTCGCATATGAGAAATACCTCATTAGACCATCCATTAAGACGTCAGTGCGCAAATGTATCTTATTCTATAACTTTTGGTTTATTTGTGCAGCAACAAACATGAAGTTTTTGGCATGAGCAAATCCACAGTCCATATCAGGATGATATTTGCTTTTGCAGTGGAGTTATAATTTTGCTCTTTTCTTAAAGAGTTACTTCTTACCGCAGTTACCATTGGCGCCCGTAGACGACAAGTATCACTACCTTTACTTGCTTATAACAGCTCAAAAGCTTTTCGATTATGCTCTGTGACGAAAAATCTTCACAATAGGCATTCTTGGGCTTTACAACAACTTTAGTATATTTGTTAAAGTTGTATTTACAGTGACGTTCTGCATATATAAATATTACTACCTTTTCTTGTGGCGTTTCATCATGGCTTACTTTCTTTTCTCTCAGTAGAAGTACGGGGACTTGTGCTGACTTCAGCTCAGCTAATTAAGCATTTGGTGTAACAGTTAACCTTACTCAATGCGCATTAAAGTAGTATAGTTTGCTATCGTTACTTTGCCCACTTACTTGCCAGATCTCTGGTCCTTGACACTGTTGAACGTTTAACTTTGTCCTTATCCCCTTTCAACCAGTCCCCGATAATTATCCTAGAGATTGCTTCTACAAATGCCTTGATCAATTTTTCTTTAACTTTTACTCTCATGCAAAAATATGGCACAAATTCAACTGTTTTGCATAAGGAAGAAAGCCTTTACAAAGAAAGATAATTGTTCATACTCATAAAAAGAACAACATCATGGAATATGAATATATCTCTCCTTTCGTTTCTTACAGCTCCGTTTTCCGCCTGCGCTTAGGTCCACATCAGTATTTATTGGCGAACCAGAAGACCCAAGCTCGGTAAATATAAACATAGCAGTTGTAGGTGTTGTTCAGTAGTGTTCATGTGATCCTGTGAGAATTGGGCTCCCATATTGTAAATGGAAATTAAACAGAGCTTATTTCCCAAACTGTTAGACTATTATCTAGGTTGAATCCTTGTTTCATCAAGTGTGTAACACATTGCTTCTATGCAAACTGGACGATCATACTGTATCCCCCGTCTTCTGACGCAATTAGAAGCTGATACTGTTTTCCCTGGATATATGCCACTGCATAATAAAGTCTCTTCTGTAATACACCTTTTCTTGAGTTTCACCTTTACTTCATCTAATGGTAACCGAAGATCAGAGTAACCTCCACAGACAATATCCCTCGGCTGAAAACAACTCTGTTCAATATGAACCGCAGAGGCATCATTCTTGGTTTCGTCAGCTCGGCAATAGGAAAACAATGGAGTCCATCGAGAGGGACGCAAACGAGGCACCACTTCATCGAGCCCTTAGTACCTTCCAATTAATCTTCGTAGGAATCGGTGCAATCATTGGTACCGGCATCTTTGTTCTATCCGGTCAGGCAGCCGCTCGAAACGCTGGCCCAGCTGTCACAATATCCTTTATCATAGCAGCTCTTGCAGCAGGTGGAAATAGCTTTAGCGGATGCTCCTGGAATTAATCAACTTATGATGTCTTCGTTTCTGTTCTAGCTCTCGCAGCGCTGAGTTACTCGGAGATGGCCTCCATGATTCCAGTATCAGGGTCCGCTTATACATATGCTTATGCAACCATGGGTGAAGTTGGGTCTCTTTGCTAGGTCTTACATCGCATGCATTAAGTCTTTCCCTTTATGGACAGTTTATGGCGTGGATTATTGGATGGGATCTGATCCTGGAATATATGGTGGGGTCAGCTACTGGTAACTAGCAAGGACTAAAGGAAAAGAGACAAAATGTTACTTATTTTTAATAGTGGCTGTCGGTTGGTCTGGTTATTTTTCGAAGTTTTTTGCCCTAGTTGCCAATGCCCATTTTGGTGAATCCTGGACAACACCTCCGCTTGTATGGGAAGAAGGCCCTCCTGCCACTCTAACTTATGTGCAAGGCCGTTATTTCAATGTCCCAGGTTTTATAGTCGTCATGATCGTGACCTTTATTCTTACGATGGGGTAAAAGTGCATATATTCTTTGGCGTATTGTTTTTTAATTGTTTGTTCTCGCCCTGTCAATTATTGCAACCGAAAGTATACGACAATCGTCCTGGGTGAATACGACCATTGTCACCATAAAATTACTGGTCATTCTCTTATTTATTTTTGCTCTATGTGGGTATACAGATACTGAGAACTACCATCCATATGTCCCTCCAAATACTTCAGGCAACTGGCATTACTTTGGCACACCAGGCATCTTTGCAGCCGCAAGTACGGTGTTTTTTAGGTAAAAGCTCTTATCTATATTGTAGACGGAATTATGAACGTGCAGTATCAAGCTACATTGGTTTTGATGCCGTGACTACTGTTGCGTTGGAAGCAAGGAATCCAAAACGAGACCTTCCTATTGGCATTTTGGGTAGTCTGCTGATTAGTACGGCTCTTTACATAGCGACTTGCACAATCATGACAGGAGCTGTGAAATATACGGAGCTGATGGTATCTACTCCTGTTACGGTAGCCGTAGACGCGGTTCAGCAAAGAACCGGGAAGGATTTTCGATGGCTCAATGTCCTCGTTGCTATTGGCGCTCTTTGTGGACTGACCTCTGTGTTATTAGTCGGTATTTTGGCCATGTCGCGCGTACTATATTCAATGGCGCAAGATGGACTTTTGCCTTCCGGCTTTGCTATGGTTCACCCACGGCTAAAGACACCTTATGTCTCTACATTAACCGTGGGCATTATTACTGCCGTCTTAGCAGCAGTGCTTCCTGTCGATCTTCTTGGTAATATGACATCCATTGGTACGTTGCTGGCGTTCTTTGTTGTTCATGGCGCTGTGATCATCATGCGGATTAAGAGACCACATGCCGAAAGACGATTTAAAATCCCTGGTGGAAAATATCTATCATTAATTTTTCCTGCATTGGGAATGATCATCTCTATCACGCTAATCGCCGTAGCTGAAGTGACCACTATCTGGGTAAGAATGCGAAACGAACAAAGATATATTCTTTCTTTCTACTTTTTTCTAAGACAAAATCTAGCGTTTATTTGTATGGATGGCAATAGGCTGGATATTCTATTTTCTCTACGGCTTGCGACATTCCAAAATGGCTCGCGATAGGATCAGTCATCAAAATGCTTGTACAAACGAAAACAGAGTATCTCGTAATGGAGAAACTTGCAAACCAAAAGAGGAACAGGAACCAGACGAAGAGCGTAAATCAGTTCGAGATGGTGAATCCCAAAGCATGCCTTAAGCTGTTCAGAAGTTTACGTACACCATAATTTGCTTTCGATGATATTGTGTTTGACGCCATATATTCAGTTATAGTTTGCAAAAGATTTACTCTCTTCATATGAGATAGTCTATTAGTAAAGTTTTTCTACAACGACAGTTACAAAGAAAAAAAGAAATAGTCCTTGTAGCCGGTATAAGTGGTTAACATGTTTACAATGGAAGGTTCAGATCTTGAAGCCCAACTTTCGCATGCAGGCCAAATGAGCATCGATTAAGTCCTGGCAATTCTCCTCGCCTTTCTCGAAGATACAACGGTCACGGACTTTCTTGGTCTCAGGACACGCACAGCATGGCTTGAGAGGTTTTCCGTCGGCACCAATGGGCAGTTCACCGGAATGAGTTGATGTGGTTTTAACAGGTTCAGCCATGAAGAAGAATGAGAAATGAAGGGAAAAAGAGTGGCAAGGGGGAGAGAATTGCTGTCACATTTTTATTCTTTATTGCCATTTATGGTAACTAAGGGACGGCAGAGCTTTTTTTGCCCATCCTTCGTTTGTCAACAAAGCGTTTGACCAAGCAACATCTAATAACATACCAAAACCATGAACATACTATTGAAATCTAATTCGATTAGAATGTAGTGCAAGTGTATTGAACAGGGAAAGTTGTGTATCATGTACCTTTTATTTGGAGCCATTCATCGACTATATTACTAATTCAGTTCCAAAAACGGTATCTGATCGTGCAAGGCTACCCTTGCATACTTTTGTATAAATCACATTAGCTTATTTTTTGTAAGCGTAGGCCAGTTCCAGCTTCCAAATATTGTAGAACAAAGAGATTAATCAAGTAACGCCTTAGAATTCGTTATCTATCCATCTATATAGCTTCCCATGATGCTTCGGAGAATATGGTCTACTTGTCTTGTCTCTCCGACACAAAGAAAAAAAAATAAGCAAACAGCAGCTACTGGTAATTTACACCTTCTCTACCTTGACTGCCACTTATCTAAAAACCGCAGCAACTAATTAAGCCGAAAATTTGCTCATACAAGAAAGGTAAGCTTTTTCAATCTTTAAAAAAGTGATACCAAAGCGTAATATAATTTGAAGATTTCAGGAAATTAGGCTTGTGGAGAATATCAGCATGGAACGGTAGAACTATTTGGTAAATTAGTCTTTGGCATATAATTTGATATCAGGTAAAGGCCGTCTGTTAGACAGAGTCAGAAAATGAGTGTACAATGCTTTCAACCCCAATACTTCCAGGCAGCGGTGACGCCTTATATGGACTTGCGATAAGAGGTTTGGATCGGCTGTCGGAGGCTGCTTACCGAAAATGACTCGCACAAAGCATTTGTGACAATTTTTCAGCCTGTCATTTTTTTTTTGGTCTTAAGACCATTTTTAAGCATGACTACTGATTCGCCATCGATTCCTATTGAAAATGAGGCAGAAGCACAAATTGACCTCTTGGCAAAAGAATGGATTCAAGAACAGGTTGACAAGGAAGTGGTACGTCTGCGGCCATATAGAAGGTTGAATTACTCATGTTGGTTGATTATGATTAGAAACGTATCCGAGACGTTGGGTCCAGCGTGTTGCCGCTCAAGGTATGAACTAGAGCATTTGCGATACAAGTAAAGCAGAATAAGTAAACATTTTCGTGCTTTTTGGTAGATTATCAATTGTGGCCTTGTCCCTAATTTCGACCAAAAGAAAGCAAGGGGCATTAATCGGGTGGAGCTTGATACCACGTTTGATATTTCAAAAATCCAGCAAGTGATGGTCTCGCCTGCAACGAATTATCCACACAAGCCTCACTTCTCTTACGTGAATGTAAACTTTGCAGCCATCTGTATAAGACATGGTTATTGACGCAAATTTCTTAGTTAATTTTGGTTACCAACCAACCAATCCCTTTCATTGCGCCCTACCTGTATCAGACCAACTTTAAGACTATCCAACCGGAGAAGGAGGAAGACGGCCGTAAATTTCCCAGCAAAGAAGTTGTCTTGAAAAATGATTTGCGCGAATTTTTGTTTATTAACAAAAAAGGTGTACGCGCAAGACTAAGCATTCACGAATATCATGACGTTTGAAGGCAAGAAACAAAAATGCAAAAGAGAAAGAAACCGAAACCATTATAGATCGACCGCTTGTTAACATACGTTAATTGCTTACAGCAATAAAACGTTATTTATAGTAGAATTGAGTATATAACAGGAATGGGATAAAAAATAGTGCACTCTATATAAGAAAGAGACGGTGCCCACAATTAGAACAGTAGCCACTCAAGGGGTATTTTTCAACTGCCCGGTTTGGTGTGCCAATTGAATCGGAGAGCAATTGGGACTGTTGAATCGATCATTTGAAACGGATCAAATGTGGTGAGACCTGAGGACCATTCCGCAATTCTTTTCTCGATCCTCATATGCATCAATTCTTCAGCCCTTTTACTGAAATAGAAAAGGTAATTGCAATGAAGGAGAATAGAATACTATTGTATTACTAATGGTCGTTTCATCCAATGTGAAATATAGGCTGTCTTAAGGCGTCAATTCAACGCATCGCCATTCGTACAGAATAAAGATAACCGTAAACCGCTGAAGCTGGCGATCTTCGACTTCGACTCAACCTTATTTCTCAGTCCTCAGTTAAGCCCTACCATCTGGCATCACCTGTTGGTCAATGCCATCATCAATGAAGACGAGTTAGGTCCTGGCTGGTGGAGGGACATTCGGAGTCTGCAATTCGGCAAGGAACTGCAGGAGACGGCCTGGAAGGGTTATTGGAACGAAAATGTTGTCAAAGAAGCCCGTGAAGCTATCAAAGATCCTAATACGATGGCCATTGTCCTTACAGGTCGGCGATATCATCCATTTCATCAGGTGATCCCTTTGATGCTCGAAGCAAAATCACTCCACTTTGATCTGATCGGATTGCGGCCAGACCCGGAACAAGAGCATTCGTGGAAATGGACAGATCGTGATGTATTGGTGTATAATCCACCATCGGTATTTTCTTCCACGATGCAGTTCAAACAACGGTTTATCAACCATCTACTTCAGCAAATTCCTTCTATACGAGAGATCGTCATGTGGGATGATCGCAAAAGACATGTCCACGTCTTCTCGGCTTTTCTCGAAGCCCTTCAGGAGAAAGGTGTACTAGACAGAGGCCATGTGAAGCATGTCCATGCCGTATTACCAAAGTATAATCCGACTTGGGAGCGGAACGTAGTCGAGCAGATTTTGTCATCACACAACAAGATCTTGGAGGAACGTCAACTACCACGGTACATCATCGTACCAATACCCACTTCCCTTGTCATCTTGCTCGACAAAAAGCAGATTTCGCATCTCAAGAAAGCATTTACTACCTATTACAAAGAACAATGCAAGAAAACCAAACCTGGTATATGGGCTGGGGAAGGAGCCGAACAACCTGAGTTTTTCGGGGACCATGTGGTGGTCTCTTCCAGCCTGAACCAGTACACATCAGCCTTTGGGAAGATAGGCGACCGATATGATATCAGAGCAATGGCGGTATCACAAGCTGCTGCGGGCGACAGCTTGTCCCTTCAAGTACAGCTCAAAGAGAAGAATGAGCACACCTGGTCAGAGCAAACATACATTTTACCACTATGGTACAGACCATCTGTGTATCGAAATATCACTACATTGCCTTACCATTGGCGATATTTATCTACGGAAAAGCAAGTTGTCTTGCATGGAACGCTCGAACATGCTTATCAGTTTGGAATGGAGACCTTAAACGAATCCGGCGTGCACAAGCTAAAAGCCTCTATACTCCCGAAGAGCAAGTGAAACTAATTTAAACAATATAAACGTCGTAACCTTCCGATCCTTCCTCTTCCACTCCCGCCCTTAATAGATACTTTTAGAATAAACTGACAACTTATTCAATCATCCATGACGAAGTGTAGAAAAGGATCAAAACCTTTTCCACCTATGATCCTTTGCTCGCAAAGCAAGACCAGCTTACTTTAACTTTATTTCCATATCAACCACCTTCTTTTCTCAAGCGCTCCACTTCTTTTTTGAGCAGTTCATTCTCTTTTGCCAACCTTTCCTTATCACGAGCGCTGGCCAAAAGAAGGTGCTGCAAGTGATCCTATGATTCAATGTGAGACAACTGGATGGTTGAAATCAGTTCATGCAAGAGTACTTACGATCGTTGACACAATCTCTTGTGGAAGAGGTATTGATCTGTGCACAGCAAAATTTAGTTCATCTTTCCTCTTTCGGGAGCAGTCTTTACCCAAATTCTGACTTGCTCCGCGTAGGCGCGGCTGACATCGTGGCTACTGATATTGACGATGGTGTTTGAACACCGGTGATAGCAGCCATGCTGGCCATGACATCTTGCATCATGGCTCGTTGCATCTCTGTTTGCTTCAACAAAGCTTCCATCTGCGCAAACATAGCTTGAGATGCAACTGGGTCCAGTAATTGATGCGGCTGTCCACGTGAAAGAGAGTTATTTGGTGAGACAGATGGGGAACCTGTTACAGAAGACTGTGGCGATTCTATGTATCCCGCTACAGTATGAGGAGTGAAGTCTACCGAGCCCATAGTCGCTTTCCCATCAGATTTCTCGGATTTGGTATCACTCACGGTCGGTGTTCCACCAGTCAGCTCGAAACGACCCTTTTTACGGCATTCTGGTGAAGGCTGCACCTCACCATAGGTTCCCAAGACCTCCTTAACCGAAGGTGTCCCTTCTTTCTCTACTGAAAATCGACTGATCTTGCAGCAGCTGCCTGCTGTGTCACGAGAAACCGATAACCCAGAGGATGAATTCTCGCGTGATAAGGGTACGCCTTCGAATCGAAGATGTTGGTCGGCTAGATTGCTCGAATGGCTGGATGTCGATGAAAGCGAATGTTGTACTTCAAACCTTGACCTCCGTTCTACAAGACAATCAACGTTTGTTAATCTTAAATTTAACCTTGCATTCACTTTTTTTTTCTTTGTTTTTTACCTCCTGCCAAACTATCATGACTTGTTGCACGGGATATTGGTGTTGGTCTTGAATCCTGTTGAGGTGTCTGTGATGTAGATGCAGAAGCCTGAGGTTCGTTCCCTTCTGCCGGGGTACACGGTCGTGATTGAGGCGTTTGATTGACACTGAAACGACCCTTTTTGACTTCCACTTCATGTGGAGATTTTGAGGAAATACCGAGACCGATACCTGAAGATTGTGTATTTCCGGAATCGGAACTGACCGACGGTGGGGACATAGAAGGCGTGATTTGATGGCTTGGTGGGGATGCTGACAGCTGTTGTGATCCTGGTGTACTGTCGCTTGTATCTCGTGTTTCTTCGATAACAAACCGCGATTTCTTGGCAGTCGTTTCTGGTGTGGAAACTATTACTGGGCTTTCAGCAACAGGTGACATTTGTTGTTGTGGCCGTGCAGGGTCTCGAATGACAACATCACCAAAAGAAATATGTTTCTTTGGAGCAGGGGCAGGGTGTGGCTGCTGTTGAGGCTGAGCCTGCGTTTGAGCCTTGTTGGCGGCCTCATAACCCTCAGAATCGGATTGGGTATCGAAATCCCATTGTTCGGAAGTTTCAAAGGATATATGTCTCTGTGGCACCTTCTTATGCGGTCTCTGATCTAACGGTGGAACGTAGGCGAGTACGGACTTGCAGAGATACTCTTTCTTCTTGACCTGTTTGAAAAAAGGATGCTGCAACAGCTTTTCCGCCGAAGGTCTAAATATTACATCAGATAATGATCATCATATGACAGAAGTGAACTAACCTTCTCTTAGGATCTTTTTGCAGACACATATCAATCATATCCTTAAATGATTTAGAATATTTGTGTTTTGCATTTTCGCGATCCAATGTTGGAGGATCGTTTGACAGTGTCATCATCAACACCTAAACCAACATGACTTAATGTTTCTACTTTTTATGTCAGTAAAATAAATACCTTCATTGGGGGATATTTTGCAAATGGAGCATGACCCATGGATAACTCCAATGCAGTAATACCGAAACTCCAAATATCGGCCTTGTAATCGTATCCTTGTTGTTCCATGACTTCAGGAGCCATCCAACAAGGCTAAAAGCAAATGATGAGTCGCATAAGCCTTTCATGATTGTTTGCCTTTCGACTTACTGTTCCAACAAAAGTTCTTCTTAGATCGCCATTTTCGCTCAGTGAACTGGAAACGCCAAAATCAGCCAACAAGACGGTGCCATATTCATCCATTAATAAATTTCCGGCTTTTACGTCTCGATGAATATGATTATTTTTGTGCAAATAAACGAGTCCTTCCAATGCTTGTTTCAGGATCGTTGCAATACTGACTTCGTCAAATCCATCGGGAAATGTTGTTTTCATAATATCCAGACATGAGCCTATTTATACATTTTATGTTAGACTCCAAACGGCCAGATAATATTCTCATTATCTTACCTGCAGAGAGATATGGTGTAACAATATATAGCTTGGACCCATTCACAAATGAACCATAGACAGGAAGTACATTAGGATGCTTAGATAACGCCATAAGGGCTGTTTCGCGCTAAATGCAAGTAAACAAATATTTAAAAAAAGCCTTTAGCATATAATGTTTCTCATTTCTGGTGGGGCAACTTACACGAAGTTCGTCAATCTGATTGCGTTCGAACATATCCAAATCGATCATTTTGACAGCGACACGTTTGTTTAATGGTTTGTACACGGCACAATAGACGACGGCTGATGAGCCATAACCTAAGTTTTTCAAGTAGAACCCGGGTCAGTTATTCAAGAGTTCCTTTCTTTCTTATTGTCTTTTTACCTATTGGCTTTTTTATGTCAAAGTCTTCATATTTATTAGCCCAGTTTGATTCTGATAACTGCGAGAATGAGGTAGTAGAAGAGTTTAAGGCATGATTGATTGGTGGCAGAGGATTGTCATTGTGAGATTCACGATGAGCAAAAGATGATGAGCGTCTTGAATGGAGGCCTTCGGATATGCTCAATGATCTTTTTGCTAATGTTTCCTGTTTTGCTGAGGAAGAAGGAGCAGGGGAGTTATGGTGTGACATGACTTTGACGACACTGCCTGATCTTTGGCGGTGGTTGGATGATGAGTTGGGTGGAGTTCGTTCAAATGAAGTTGTTGAAGAGTTTGCGGGTGATGCTTTCATAAAAGCCAGAGAATTGTTTAGGGGGTTCTGAGTCATTGATAGCGTAATAATAAGAACGTATCCACTGTAGATCTTTAGCGAAAATATACATCGACTTCTGTAGCTTAAGAAGAAGGGTAAAAAATTTTTTTTGATACTTTTCTTTTATTCCCCGGAGTTTGTCGTGGTTTTAAAAAATGGTGTGCCCTGTTACAGTGTCGTAACACAAAAAATGCCCCGTTGTTTGTGATGTGGCGTCCTCCCGATGGGATTGTTCCCGGAATATGTTTTGCTCTATGCATTAATTTATTTAGCTCACGATACTCTGCTCCTTTAGACGTTTTAACTTTATTTTACTTTCTTCAAAATATATATATACACATATATACCTCATCTTTTTCATTAAACTGGATGTAGCTGTTCTTTCTGTATGATAGCTTGCATTAGCATAGCAAATGAAACGTAACCCGATCAAAGTCAATTATTAGTATCGGCGCCTGGTCGTGAGAAACGAAGTTAAACTCTTTTCACCTTTTCTCTTAAACCTATTATTTCCGTCTATCCATTTTTTCTGGATATAAGGTCAAAACGACCAAACCCATTTGTATTCAAACTGTGTAAAACTGTCAAGCGTTAGGAGGTTTTACTGTCCCCGTTCATTATACGTTGCTTAAGACAACGTTACCTGACGTTTCACAAACAACCACGTTTCAAACTCCTTTGCATGTAGGGGTGCCGCTACGCTAGAGTGACGGTTTCTTTTTGATTTCGTCATTTTTTTCATTAACTGGCCACATGACAAAGTATCATGTTGCATCAAATTTAAGGAAGATTGTTTACCCGAATTCTTGTTGCGTGATACAACAAAGAAACGTGAATGAATATCAATCTATCTTTCTTTAATCTATTTGCGCCATTTAATATCAGTCTGGGTTACTCTTCATCCACCTCTAGCTATCCCATAATGCCTAAGCATGAATCCTATACAGCGTTTCACAGACTGCATTATCGAAGTAGATGCTTCATTCCAATCTTCCTTCTTCTTTAGTTTCAGACACAAAATGACCTCATTGTGTTTGTCCGTTTCTAGCGAAATACATAAAATATATCAAAGGTTGATCATGGAAATCTCCCAGTCCAAGAGGCAAATCTTGGTAATGCAGCTGTGAACACTGTTGGTTTAATCAGTAGTCTACGCTATTCTAGACAGGTGTTGCCTCTTATCAAAAAGACTAAGTTTTCTATTCCCTCAAAAACATGCGGTGTTGGCATGATCGTCATGGGGAAAGCATAATATGCCACGTCAGGGCAGAGATAGTTTAGAATTCGACGCGGATGATCATGCAGACAAGATAAAAGCGCTTTTATAATCACTTAAATAGGATTTTAAATAAGAGTGTTTGTTTTGGTAAATCTATCAAGATGATAGATTTACCTTTGCTTTTTGAGTGCTCTATTGAACAGATGTTAAAATTGCTTTCGATTTGCTTTATAGGACTTGATATCGCCATAGCAGGTCGTTGTTACGGTGTAAAGCAGAAAGGTAATTTGGGCAATTTTTCCCTTAGATCAAACAATAAAAGCATGTAGTTCCTGGAGCCAAAGAATGACTCGAGAGAGAATGCACAAGTTGCTCAAAATGTGAGGCAACTTTTTCAAGTTCCAAATCCGGAATGAATAAATACGGCCCGACTCAAGTGTGACAAGCTTTCAATCCCGGACCGGACTGCTATCGTCTTTAAAGCCAGCATAGAGTGAATCGTTCGCACTTCCTTACCTTTTCTTCCTACTGAAACGCAATGGTAGGATGAAGACAAACAGGCAACGAACATCAGTAACTAATCCATCCATCAATCTTCAAAGGCTCGTGGACCTAAGAAGCACATGAAGCGCTTGGCCGCCCCTAAGCACTGGATGCTCGACAAGCTTTTGGGTACGTTATGTTCCATGTTTTCCTTCTTGTTTTGGGGGGGAAGGATGTTGTCAACAGAGAAGAAATGCTTCATGGAGCGCGTTTTACGTTCCTGAAATTGTGATGAACAAAAAAATCAAATTAGTCAAGCTCAACAATCCGAAAGTGAAATGTGACGAGTTGATTTGTTACCTGAATTTTTCTTCATTGGGATTCACATGATGGACACTGAAAATCATTATATTGTGATCCTCGTTATTAATTCATTGTATTGAATAGGCAACTATGCTCCTAAGCCCAGCTCCGGTCCCCACAAGACCCGCGAATGCTTACCCTTGATTGTGTTCTTGAGAAACCGTCTTAAGTATGCTCTCAACGGTCGTGAAGTTCAGTCCATCTTGATGCAGCGTTTGGTCAAGGTTGATGGCAAGGTCCGCACTGACAGCACCTTCCCTGCTGGTTTCATGGGTAAGTGAAAGAGGAGATTTTGGTTTGGGACAATTGTGATTGATGGCGAGAGCTTTGACGAATCCCGGATGCTTTTCTCTTTGACTTGATGGTTAACAGACGTTATTACCATTGAGAAAACGGGTGAAAACTTCCGTCTCGTCTATGACGTTAAAGGTCGCTTCGCCATCCATCGTATCACCGATGAGGAGGCCAAGTACAAGCTTTGCAAGATCAAGAAGGTTATGATCGGCGCCAAGGGTATCCCCTACGTCGTCACCCACGACGGTCGCACCATTCGTTACCCCGATCCTTTGATCAAGGTCAACGATACCGTTCGCTTCGATCTTGAACAGAACAAGATTGTCGACTTCGTCAAGTTTGACGTTGGCAATGTTGTTATGGTCACTGGTGGTCGTTCCATTGGTCGTGTTGGCACCATTGTTCACCGTGAGCGCCACATTGGTGGTTTCGAAATTGTCCACATCAAGGATTCCCTTGACCGCGTCTTTGCCACCCGTATCTCCAACGTGTTCGTTATTGGCCAAGGAACTAAGCCCTGGATCTCTCTTCCTAAGGGTAAGGGTATCAAGTTGACAATTGCTGAGGAACGTGACCGCCGCAGAGCTGCTGCTGCCGCTGCTGCTCACTAAGTGATCGATTTTTGAAATAAATATGTGAATGCAGTAAACTTTTTTTTTTTTTTTTTTTGCTTGACAGTTCTCTGTCAGTGCCAAAGGATCAACATTTAACAGGCTCAAAATCAGATGTTTTCTAAGGCTTTATAATGTAAAAAGGAAACAAAAAAATGCAAAATGGCGATTACTTGTGGTGGATTTTTGTTTAGCATGGAATTTGAGTGCTATAAACAGATCATCTATTCAGAACTGTCACTGTAAAGTGGCAGTGTTGGTCCTCTCTCTGGCTGCACACCAATCGTCTGGACAGCCTGCCAGTCGTTTGCACTAATTTCCACAAGCTTAGGTAAAGCTGCCAGGAGATTTTGGTACAAATGATCTTTGTTCATTCCAAGGTAACCAATTCTCGTAGAACTATAAGCGTACAGAAAAAGAAATTGTCAGAAATTGTTCGAAAGACATCCTTGGATTCCGCATATTATAACTTACTGGCAAACACCTTCAGTCGGGCGAGTATATGATGAAATAAGCATTTTCTGCAATCTTGCCTTGATATCTCCGCTTAACCTGACAGCTGCGGGATATCTACAAGAAAAGTTCGTCAGAAGACCAATTACTTTTAATATCCCAATCTTACTTATTCTTTTTGGCGAAGATACCACCAGAAACACTCATTGCTGCATGCTGAACGCGATCATCCACCAGGAACAATTCGTACGAAGATGTCAATTTTCTTTTCTCTTCAAATTGCATTGCTTTCAGAGACTTCACGGTAATAACCTTAAAAGTATAATATTTCAGAATTTCAAGTCGGATAACACAACGTTTAGTACCTTTGTGACCCAGTTCACATCGAGCTCCTTCAGCTTTTCTTCCCATTTCTCTGCGTCGTTCTTTACAATTAAGCAAGCTTCCGCAGCGTCTGAGTATGGCGAATATTTTAACGCACTAAAAACCGAAACGTTAAAACGGAAATAGCTCAGCTAAAACACTACTCACATTCGCTTTGGCTTGACGGACATGGATTTATTCTTTTTCAGTATACGTTTGGTGGTAACTTGCAGAAACACATTAGGATCGTTGCCCAAGAGATCGTTTGAACTTTTGGTTTCCGACCATTTATATATAGCGGCAACAGCTTTTCTGGCCTATTTATCACTAACATAAGAACACGATACAAACACTTGCACGACCTGATTAATGCCTTACCTGTTCTTCGTCAAAGGCGGGGTTCATGGTATGTTTTCGAGGGGTTTGTTCTGAGTGCTCAAAAAAAGGTGAACAGGAAAACTTTATTGCAAGCCACTCAACAGTCACTTCGCTGGTGACTGTGGTTCATGCGCCAGAGGATTTTGCGAGTGACGTTCGCGCTGCATGAAGTTTTTTTGCGTTACTTAGAATTTTGCACCAAAGAAAAGAAATTTGCGCCACTCGAATACAACGGTTTCGAGCAGCGCAAATGTTTCCACAAAAAAAAGGTACTTAGAATTTCTTTTGATGCTGCACTCTCTTGTGGAAAATAGGTCGTATCTACTTCAGTTATCTTGGTATAGGAAACTTATTATTTGTTTCACATTTATCCTAGTGACCGTATATCTACGTATTCCCAATAAGCTTTGGGAATTACTGCGGACACTCCAACGGGACACTCCAGTCCCCCCATTTCTGAGCGCTTTCTAAAATAAAGGTGACGATGATTACTATAAACAGGTGGAGTGTCCCGTAGTGGAGTGTCCCGTAGTGGAGTGTCCCAAGTGGAGTTTCCTGTAAATGAAATCTGTCCATATAACAAATATTAGCAAAGATAAGGTAATTATGATGAATGAATATGAAACAATTCTGACAGTAGTAGGGGAAAAGAGGAGCTGCTTATAACAAACTGTTAGACATATAATTTAGTATATAATTTAGTATTTAAGTTGGTAATAATTTTGCAACATAGCAAATATAGTTGTATATAACTAGTTAATAGCAATAACAGAATCACTGCTTTGCTCGGCATCCTTTTCAATATCAAGATATCTCCATATAGTTTTTCGGATATTATGCCCATAGCCTAATTTAGAGCACGCCTGTTTGACGTATCTTTCTATACGCGGCCACTTCAGTTTGATACCGCGTTTCATGTTCAACGTTATCCAGTGGTTTCCGTTGACATGGTGCAAGACAACTGGGAGTGGTTTCTGGCGGGGTAGTGGCCCACGCACAGGGAGATAAAGTAAAGGCGGGTATACCAAATTCCCATTTGGNAATGAGTACCCTCAACTCGTTGGGTGGTACGCACACCAAGAGAATAGTGGTTTCCTGCATAAGGTCCTGCCCACTTTTCTTTGTATTCTAAGGTACTTTTAAAGTAGTTATAGATATAATTAATAACGCGTTTGCAAGTTGTATTTTACGTATACGTACTTATTAAAATAGTCAAGGATTTTTGTCTTCATTCTATCAGCAGTTGCCTTTTCTGCTGCTTTCTTCATCTTGTTTTCATCTTCTCCGTCCTGCTCCTGTTGCGCTTCATTCACAGTAGTCTTTGCTTTCGCTTTGCTGCTCGCGTAAGCATTTGCTGCTTTTGCTGCTAATTCACGGTACTTGGCCTCAGCCTCATCAAACGCTGCCTTGTTGCGGTTATACACAAGCGTTGGACTACTTTTTCCACCTCAGTGTAATCCTCGCTGTTTTTCTCAAAACAGACACCCATCTNTGCTCTTAAGAAACTTGTCTTCACGATCTCGCTTTCCAGGCAGAATATAGACATTGCTGTCAATGGAGTTATTCTCATACATGCTGTCCAAGCTGGCATTATCTTTTTGAGAATCTTTGCGGATTTGTTTCTCCTCAGTTTCAAAACTGGACTCGATCCGTTTCCCACTGGATGTCTCTGAGCGTCCTTTCTTTTTTGTCATATGAGGAAGTTTCACTCTTCTAAGGGTACTTCTTTTAAGGAGTCGAGCGCATTATTGATAGTCTGTATTATTTCAATCTTCTTGAAATTGTTTTCNTCGTTGTCGGTGATAAATAATCCAACCTGACCTTGGGGCCAGATAAGGGATCGCATGGTCGACAGAAGCCATTCATACGTTTCACGCTTTTCGTTGACAACAAAGGCATATCCGATCAAGAAGTTACGCAACTTAGTATTTCCTAGGTTGTTAACACCAACAATATTGACCAGGGGCAGCTTGTTCACATTCGTGCNCAATAGAGTTAACGTGTTTTGTTGGATTTCCCCGCCAATGGTTGACGTATTTGCAGGAAAATATTCTACGTTGTGTTGTGATGCGTAAGACAACTACACTAAAAGACGTTACCAACTTCAATAGTTACCTTCCGCGTAATTAAGGTAGCAACGCTGTGGAATCAAGTGAATTCCTATTGTACCATTTGCTACAGGAGGTAACATATGCTGACAAGGAAGCTTGTAGTCAACCTTTGCCTTGCAGTTACAGCTGTTCTTCTTTTCGGGTATGCCATTTTCTGCGTTTTCCCAAGCTNAAATCACTTTTTCGCTGGTCGCGCAGCAATTGCATAAGATTGTACAAATCTTTTCTTGTCACGACATGTTGTCCAGCATCATCCCTCATTTCTTCATGTATTTTTGCCAGTTTGTTTCTATTGCTCGTCATAGATATCATGCGCTCAATTGTTTTCATTGCTGGCTTACGGTGCTGATGATAGAGCATAAGAC
>MZZL01000398.1:818481-902633 GCA_002749535.1 Apophysomyces variabilis | reverse complement strand
CTCGCTTAAAGCAGAAACGTGAACAATTGTCCACCTTTTGGTTGCTGCTTTCACAGAAGCGCGTAAAAACCATCCACAGTCTGTTTTCTTTGTTGTGCTCGCGCGCTGACGATCCTCGCTAGACAATCCATGTGTGTTTCTGTAATTACCACCATGGACACACTGGATATACACGTTTCTGTCGTTACTACGTTTAGTACTGACAGCAAATCTAAGCTCTTTAGCTTTGGCTTGAGTGATGTCCAAGACTTCCTTCTTCGAGTCATAAGTTGTATTTAATAAGTCAAGCATTGCTGTTTAGCAAGAAAAAGAACTTAAAAGTTGGAGATCGAAGAATATAAATAGACCTTTTTAATATCTATGAGTCACTTCTAATGTATGATCTTATTGGTTTGTTATTAGTTTATGATATCTTCTACACTTCTATATTGATTGCAATATCCCTACAGACGGCGGAGGCAGATGTTCTCATAAGAAACTCCACTACTACGGGACACTCCACTATGGGACACTCCACTATGGGACACTCCACCTGTTTATAGTAATCATCGTCACCTTTATTTTAGAAAGCGCTCAGAAATGGGGGGACTGGAGTGTCCCGTTGGAGTGTCCGCAGTAATTCCCATAAGCTTTTACTGGTCTATTAAAGTACTTGAAGGATACCTCCCAAACTTATTTGGAAATTTTTTAATAAAAATCATTAAGAATTTGCCAACAATTGTTAGTGAATATCCTTTGTTAAAATGAGATAATGGAGTCTAACGGTGAGATTAGTTGCAAAGATAAACGTTAGTAAATAATCCTGATTGGAAACATTGTCTAATACACTTGCTGTAGAAACCTACAATTCGCAGGAAGCACCAACCTTATTCGCAACGGTGGTATACCGATTAATGAGGGTCGGGCAAGCTCTTGGTCTTCTTTGCCCAGACCAAATCCACTCCGCGTTCCAGAATATGTTGTTACTGGCCAAAACGTGTTTGTCTCATAACATCTTACAATTTTTGCATCAGAGCTCTTAGGGACCATAAGTTACCCAATCCATTTCCTTTCGTCCCTGGTAGTCCATTGTCCGGCCCATACTTATTTTGTCCATGTTCTCCACTATCTCTCTTTTTTCCTTTTGTTTACGTTTTCCAATCCCAAAAGATTGTAATCTCGCTTCGCATCAAAATGAATCCTACTGACAACTTCATTTTCATCAACGGCAATAGATTGTATAATGAAATAAGAGCGTTTGCCTTTGATATATGTTTGCCAGATGCTAGCGTCCGGACCAGAAAGTTCGTTAGAACCTACTGATCGGAACTGTTGCTATAGTCCATTAAGCTCCGGGCGGCCATATAAAAGGATCAGGTTACCCATGGGCCCTAAGAAACTCGTTTTTTGCATACCAAGATGCTATTGTGAGAAAGACTATCGGCTGTGGTGGGCTTTTCCAGAGACCTGAATCTGCAGCTATGGCACATCTAAATGATGTTAGTAAGCAAGATATTACTGTCATCGCTCTAACTTACTTGTGAGGAAGCTATCCATTGATCATGAGCATTAATAGCTCTTCACGGCTCTCTCTCCACTTCAAAGTTCTCCATAGGATGTTCATGATACCCTTACGGTGTCCTTTATAGTTGCATCGATAGTTGAACATCCCATCTTCAAATACAATGAGTGGCACTTTCCTTTCAACGGTGAATTTCCTTTGCCTCCAGTGAGGTAAAGGCTTGGCTTTTTTCTGAGCTTACTGCGTTTGGCACATGTATTTTGCAGAGCAAGGCTATCAATTATCTGTTAATTGCTACAGGCAATGAAGTGTTATGCAACAATTTCTAACCTTACTGTAACGGATTGCGAACTACTGGATCTCTGTTGGCCTTATTCTTCCGACATTTTCACTCCCTTTTCCAAACTTTTCTGTTCGATACAGTCCGTTTCTGTCTGCTACAGTTGTACTTTTTAACGCCGAACGCCAGTGTATTAACGATTTTCTCTTTCGCTGTTTGTACACCTTGATATCCGTGAAACCTTCTCTCTCCTAGTTCAAGTCCGTAAAAAAGGAAAAGTGTATCCATATGGACAAAAATTTTCCTCAAGTTGATATGATAATCTCTACTATTTTGATTTCCCAGACTCCAGATGGCTTTCAATTTCTTCCATTTGTTGCGTTTTCTTCTTCTTTTGCATTTGCCTTTGTCTGTTCGGTGATCCGGTATATGTGTAATATTCGTTGGTTGAATATCTTCTCAATTCGTGGGGCTCACTTTCTCCATCGTACGCAGCTGTAAATACTTGTTTTACACCAGGATCTACTGCACATGGCGTAAAATAGTCGTAGATTTCACCTGCTTCGTAGTCGCCAACAGAAAGATTGCAATCAGTGACCGCAGGCTCTGTTTTCCCCGTCCGAGCAAATTGGAAATCCACACTGTGTCCATCAATCAAGACAATGGTCTTGGAAGCTATTTGGCATTCTTTGGCAAAATTTCTGAGTTTTTCCAGGCTAACGGTGAAAGTTTTGGTATATAACAATTTGTCCTGCTTCACTGTACTTACGTTCTATAGCCAAGCTTACTAAAATTGAACAGCTCGTGAATCTGAGAAAGCTGGCTATAATAATTGCTTTGTGCAGTGATGCGGGGCAATTAAAGCTAGAGCTTTACAGTTGGTAGAAAATAAATCTTCAGCGCGTAGACGGACATGAAGAAAGAAAAACCAAGCGAGGCAAATCTATGCAACTTTGCGCGGCTACTCGATGCTCCTCGTTGTACTCCTCAAGTATGTGGACCAACACTGCTGCATACTAGCCGGGCCGAGCGGATGATCTCTCAATGGTTATTTTTTCTTGTTACATTAGCACTGCGAATTCCACACAAACTCTATCAATGGCATCTCTAATATTACGACCCATTGGTTCTCCAGGGAAGGACCAGTGAGAGTCCCTCTGGCAAGACTTTCGTATACGTATTCCACCAGGGATGGCTTTAGCATTCTTATTCGTTAAGCCCTAGGGATCTTCAAGATCGAATGAAACAGATTTTTATGAAAGAGCTTTGCGTATTTACCAGTGTTAATTTTGTCAATCTCCGTGATATATAAATTTGACACGGCTTTCAGAATTTTCCACAACATTATTCCAGTATGTAGAAGCTAGAGCCAAACAGGAGGCTGATGGTGCATCACTGTATCCTGTAAAGTTGCCGGCAGGATAAGCAGCGCTTGGATAACGACTGGAAAACGTTCGCCAGTGCTCTTGTAGCTTCACCGGAAAGTTGATGTTGTCATTGCTGACTCCAACGACCCTCGCTACAATCAATCATCCCTAATTACACTCCTGATAAGTTCAATACTTCGATAAGTCCGAATGATTTGCAGGAACAAAGGTAAAGTGGTAAAGCATGTTTTGTATACTCTAAAACTCACGTTAACTTTCACAGCTCGCTAAAGGAACAGAAGCCTTGAAATTAAGAGAATCACCGTAGTCGGCAAACAGAATAACAAAAGTTCTGCGTGTAAAGATAGGAAGGGACCAAACGCTACAAATTGGCAACTATGTAAGAATTGATCACGAGCTGCGTATGGAAGATCACTGGTGTCAGAAAGGACGATAGCCGCCCGGTATTCATACAAAAAGTTGCCACTATTCTCCACGTATAACAGAAGAGAAAGTAAGTTCACCGGTGGAAGTTTCATAATGCTTTTGATCCAACTTTTCTGCAGTGACATCTTTTTTGGATTTCTTGTGGTAACATTAGGTTTTGGAGGATGATTTGAAAGTGAAAGCTGCCATAGCAGGTGGAGCAACGTTTTCCGGTCGTCTTGTTATTGCTTGTTTTAGAGGCTTTTTGGTTTCTACCGCGCTTTTTGGCTGCGGATGTTCCAGCCTCTTCTGTTACGTTTATGTTTTCCTTGACTCCAACTTTATATGTAGAAAAACATAAATCTATATTTTCTTCACAAGTAAATAGGATAGGGTGCTCACCTGGCTGGTTTCTGTGCCTTAGAAATAAGGAGCTAGCTTTATACGGCATTTTTGGATGTCGAATGTCTTCACAGTGTTTACAAACAACCGTGAACGCAGTACGTGCAATTATAAAAGATGTTCGATGGCTTCAGATCATCTGTCAGAATATTTTACCTTCTCTCGCTCTTTCCAGTTCAGCCTCTTTATTGAGGTATTTCTCAGCTTTTTTGAGCAATATGATATCTCTTCAGCTCCAGAGATCATAGTCGTGAAGCATATCAAGTATTGTTATACAACACATTGCAGAAGACTGTGAAGCGCTCTAAAGGAAAAAGAGGTGTGATTGACAGCTTTGACGGTAATTGATCGTGATAAGTCAGACAGTTGATCACAGTTTCTGAGACGTCACACCTTTTTGATAATCAACGTTACAGAAAATAAGCTGCGTATTAGAGACGAGGAAGGTTTCAGCCCATTTTATATGTTTCAAGTTATGATGATAGATTTATAACACGAATGACACGGTTCATATGTTGGTAATTCTGGTCGTGGTTCACTTACGGTACTCTATATTTAAGCTGTCGGTGACCGTAAACAACTTTTATGTGACATACGATCGCTTAACCGGATAAATATTGGAGCATTCAGAAAGATCTTATTGTATACCCGAGATAATACGTATGGTTGGATTGTACTTTAGCTTGTTCGGCGCTGGATCTTTTAAATATTCCATATATAAATCCTCACAGTGATTATTCTTCTCACGTGCGAATTGTCATATCCAACACCGTTTTCGTTTATTCAGCTGGCAGGAGATGGATTTCTCTGCTGAAGTTCTTACATTACGTAAGATTCAGCATTCATCTGCTTTTTCTGACCTTCCGTAGTTGAAAAGCCTTCTGTTTCTGACTCCTTTTACCGATCACCAGGAGTATTAATACCTTTCAACTGCACCATTACGTTATCTTACAAACACTGGATGAAAAGTTTTCTTCTCGTGTTATCCTTTTTCATGAGGTCTACCATCATGAACCCTCTAATTGTTTTAGGAAGCAATCAACAGCGTACTTTGAAATACAAAATTACATGTCAGTCTCGCTGATTCTATAAGTCTAGTTTTCTATTTGCCTTCATGTTAATTGTTCATCTCTTCTGTTCTACAAAGGCTTGTTGATACTATTCTTTGCACACTTGTCGTCAACTTCACCGCTAACAGTGTGATATTTATCCTTGTTTTTTATAGCAAACAACAGCCAAGCTTTCTGTTAATATGTACTTTGGATCCCGTTAAATAAATAAAACAGGAACACATTAAATGGACCGTAAATCTTCCGTATTACTACTTATTGAGTATTTCTTCCTTTATCAAATTAAAGGCATGGTTAGCTTTCCTAATACGAAATACTGCTCTAATTTGCTCACCACGATGCAATTATGAACGACCTTTCATGTAATTTAGGAAGCTGATATGGTGGCATATTTGATAACTCCATGATTCTCTTCTTCGTGAGGTAATCTGCAGCACACTGGGAACGAGAATTAGTGTCTTGACAAGCATGGCTTCCTTTAAGCAATACGTAAGCCTCTTTTTATGTCTTAACACAATACTCAGTAATTCAAACTGATTACGTTAACAATTGTCATTGGCTTTCTTTTCTTTACTGTAAACTATATGTTTAATAAGGTTTAACTCTTTCTTGTTGTCTTTCCACACATCATACAGGTACTGGCGTTTTGTGTGAGACAAACAGAATCGGCTACATCATTTTTGCTAAATATTTTCTGTTATCATCGACCGCTTTAAACATCGGGTCGTTTAGGATTGTCTTCTAATTAGTGGGGATGCGTATCCTAATTTTGGTGATATAGTTCCACTTATCTCTTGAACAAGAACATGCTTCTGATTCAAATTTGTTAGCGGAACGTTCATAATTTGGTCGTATAATTCTCCCTTATAAAACAAAATGATTTTGGACTTAATCTCTAAAAGCTGTTGAAAAACAATAGTTCGTTTCTATGTTACAGCAGTGGCATTATATTGTTTATTTGTCTTCGGATTTTCATTGTCAGTATTTCATATCTTCCTGTTAATGATCATTTCGTTAAAGTTGTTTTACTGCTTTTGCTTAAAGTAACAGAATATCAATATTCGGAGTTTCTAATCGCGGAACAGCCAATAGCGATGTGACTTTCCATAGCTGATGCTTACCAGAGGGGTTGAACAAAAAGGATAGTAGGCACAGCTTGTCGTTTTCATGAAGTCTTTGAGCCTGCTTTTGCTGGCTTTCGTCCAATTAGCAGGACTCACTCTCTTTTGTAAAGGCTTCTTTCCGTACAAAATATATCTTCCAGGTTTTGCCTCTTTTGAGAGCGCACCAGCCTGGCCTAATGGAGATCGCACCACCTTGATCGAACCTGAGTTCGATCGTCTCGTTTTCGTGGTCGTTGACGCTCTTCGAAAGTATGGCAGACGAAAAAGTCTTACGCAAGAATAAACAATTTTGCTTGTTCTTTCGTTCTTAGTGATTTTGTCTTTGGGAAAGACTCTGGCTTTAAGTTTGTGAACAGGTATAAATGCTTCAGTTCATGCTGCTTTGACCATGATCATCGGTCTCATCATGTACCTTTAGTCTTATAGAGTCTCATACTGCCATACCATTCACTGCTCGGGCTACAGCTCCAACTGTAACTATGCCACGCATCAAGGCATTAACAACAGGTAACGTGTACTTGTACTGCCCGTTTTTCCAAGGCGTCTCAATGTAGTGCGTCTACCAAGGCACGGTACCTAGCTTTCTAGACGCTGTCTTGAATATTGCTGAATCGGATACAAGCTCTTCACTTGAATTTCATGATAACTGGGTTTATCAATTGAAGCACTCCCTAAATAAAACAATACATTTCTTCGGTGATGACACATGGATTCGACTCTTACCTGGAATGTTTGACAAAAAGGACGGCACTACATCATTTTATGTCACAGTAAGGTTAAAGAGATTAGATGGATTGGATCTCATGGGACAATGATAGGATACAGTTCAGGTCGATCTGAACGTCACGCGCCATATCAAACCGGACATCAGCCAACCGGACTGGGATGTTACAATACTCCATTATCTAGGATTAGATCATGTCGGTCATACGGGCGGTCCAGAAAGGTAAAATGAAGCCTTGTCGAGGGTTTAGCAATGAATTAGAGAAAATCTTAGCAAGCTGATGAAGCCGAAGCAAGAGGAAATGGATCGTGCAATAGAAGAAATATATGAAATCGTAGCTAACCAGGACGCTCAACGAATGGCTAATAGCCCGGATTCAAAAGGAACTTTGATTATATTATGTGGCGACCATGGGATGAACGATGTAAGTGATCTGCATAACAAGCGGGTTCCTATCAATAAACCAATATTTGGACGGATAGGAAGGGAATCACGGCGGCTCTTCTCTTGGCGAGACTTCGACTGTACGTGTCATGTCATTCTTACTTTTTCCCTATCTACTGACAGCACGCTGGCTAGGCTCTTGTTTTCATGAGCCCACGGTTCGAGTCCAGGCCGACTCTAAAGAAACACGTCCAGAAACGTGGAGACACCGCCATAACATTTGGATTTCCTATCATAGACCAGACGGATATTGTTCCCACTTTGGCAAGTCTGTTTGCATTTCCAATACCTAAGAATAACTTGGGAAAGGTCGTGACTGATCTCTACAGAGGGTCGAAACGTAAGTAGATCGCGTAGTATACATGCCGCTATACCAACAGATCTTTAGCATCATCTGTTCTTCGTGCGTTGCAACTGAATGCCTACCAAATGGGACGTCTGCTAGAAAGATTAATACCAGAAATTGCCAATTATCTCAGTTTTACGTCAGAAACTAAAGATCACCTAGACAATACACACCCGGGATGGAGATACGTTGAGGCTTTTACTCTGCATCAAGGTTACATGGATATGCAGGAGGAAAGCATCGCAACTACGGCTGCCAAAGCGTACCTAGAGGTATGCATTATGCTATATTTCCACCTATCTAAACTGGTTTTCGAAGTAGTTTATTGAATTCGCACAATCCCAACTTGCGAGCACAGCAAGTAATTATGGCTTGTCTGATATGTATCTCGGTCTTGTGCTTATCGCAATCAGTGCCATTGGATTGATCTATGTCAGCGTTCCCTTAGCATGCAGAGTAGAATCGTCTTTAAGCTGGCGTGTGATCCAAGGATATATAGCGATGGCGGTGATTATCTTTGCCGGAAGTATGTTTGCAAGTAGTTTTGTGGAGGAGGAGCACATGTTATGGTATTACTACGTTCCGAGTCTGTATCTACTTTATACGATAAAGAGGTGAGAAGGCGCTTCGTGTATGGCCACAGTATTTATGGGAGTGATAGCTTCTATGAGAGTCGTTGCACTTGGCGGGAAAAATCTAGACTAGGTTTACTTTGCATCCTACAAATGTGCCTTGCTCGAGTAGCACTTGGATGGAACAGAGGAGATGGGTTTGTTAAATACATCTCGCCATCGATGCAATGGGACGTTTTGGCTATATCCCTCGCTACACCGGTGCTCTACAGCACGTTGATTATTCGTAATACTAGCCAAGGACAAGGAACTGGTGTGTCGCAAGGCGCAGGGATTATCCAGACATTGTGCAAAGTGGGCTATCTGTTGCTCACTACATTAACTGCTATGTTCATAATGGCGTACAAGATACGGACTGAAATGCCTGATGAATTGCCACAGACATATTCCGGTCTTCTGACAATGGAAGTGGTACAACGATTAAATGATGTCAAGCTTGGCAGGCTTATATACAACTATTGTGGAGCAAGTTTTCTAGCGCTAAGTGGCCTGATGTATGTGACCCGACGCGCAGGTTTATTAGACGTACATCAACAGAATGGTAACGACCTTAGAAACCGTCTTTAGGTGTGCTCATTAATTTGTTCTCGGATATAGGTGTTGGCTCAGAACCATTTCTACATCTACTACTTCATATGCTGACTCCTTTACTAATCTTATTGTCAAAAACGCCAAATTCTGCCTTGTTTACGATATTTTCCCTGCAGTACTACCTGTTAAAGAAGTGGAAGTGCTGTAGTTCACCGCCAACCATAATACTCTGTTTCACAATGACTTGCTTGAGCCACGCCGGATTCTTTATGACTGGTCATACAAACTCGATCGCATCTATAGATCTCAGTAATGCGTATATTGGCGTAGAAGGCTATGATACTCTCGTTATCGGGGCCTTGACATTCTTCTCCAATTGGTCAGGCAGTATCTGGTGGACCCTAGCAAGCTGGACGCTGATATCCGATTGGTGGGACTATAAGCTCGTAGAGTCCACTTTCTTTGCAGTTTTTCTGGCGGTGCTCTCCGTAGCTGTTACGGTCTTGCGGGAACATCTTTTTATCTGGTCGGTTTTCTCACCCAAATACCTATATCAAGTAGCATGGTCTGTCCTGTTTCATTGGTTGTTCCAAGTCCTAATTGGGACGGCTATTGTGAAATTCTGGGCAGCTCCACCATCATTGACTCCTGATACAGAATATGTCGTTGCTGAAGACGAAGGATTGGAAAAACGAACCAATCCTCTAGAACAAGACTAGCCCTCATGTGTATAATAAATGGAAAATATATCGCTAACTACATGCAACAGCTTACTCCGTAACTATTCCAACTTTCGATTACAGAATGGTGGGGGGGATTAAACTAATGATCTCTGCTCTTACTATTAACACAGATGATGCTTTAACGGTGCAAAACTTGATATGTACAAAAATTTATGCTCTATCTTTTCCATTTCTTGCGATTCTCAGTTGTTTCGATCGCGCTTTATCACGTTCCTCATATACATAATGCTTGTCCACTTTACTGAGATCATCCAAATAGTGCTTTTCTTCATCATCGTCATCATCTGTGGTGTTCTGCGTAGAAAACCGTCCCGAAAAATGAAATATTTGTCGCAGCAAATCATTTGTCTATGCATAATACGCTCAATATCAGACAGTCTACAATTTTCAGTTACGTTACCTTGAAATGCTGCTGTAATCCTTGTCCAATGGACCTTCGAAATGCGTTCAATACCAAAATTTTGGCTATAGGCAACAATGAGACTTTCCAATATTCCTTTTCAAAAACGAATATAACTTACACCATCCTCGGAACGTGATCACCTTTCCACCGATTTTCAACTCTTCTACTGGTTTAATACCTTCTTCCACGCTTTTGGTCACATCGCGGAACACAGATTTCTGTTCTGCACGATCGCTTTTCGTTTGACGGCGACCACTTTCGACAGAAAGCTGTTTCAACGTGTATAACAGTCCATCCATGTTATCATATTCTGGATATTGCTCGGCTTCTTCATCAAATTCCTCATCTTCTTCTTCCTATATTAGAGTTAGTACTCTGTTATTTGACCTTATCAGTTCTATCCTTACCAAATCTACACATATCCGCATGATCTCAAACATGACTGCAATGTTCTCGCCTGCTGCCACACGGACATCCTTATCAGAAGACTCTAGCAGCATTTCATGCAACGGCATGACCCTGACAAGAGCCTGGATCAAAATTGTCTTGTCGTATCAATTTACACAGTACTTACTTCTCGATTTCTTCCCAGATAACATCAGATTGGAGAATTCCTTCGCTAAATGAAGAAATATATAGTAAACCATACGCCCGTAGGGCTGCAGAAAGCAGTTGATCTATATCTTGGGTAGAGAGGCCCTCTGTGTCCAGCCCTTCACCTTCTGTCTCGATGATATCATATAGATAGTTGCGGACCAACTGCGTATCGATATCGGATGCGGCAATAAATGTAATCAGGGCCATCGTTTGTATACACTAGACAATCGTGAAATTTTTGTACGATGACGAGTGTGTACATGTGCATATGAGTATCAAAAAATATGTTTCCTGCTTCTTTTCTTTTACGTTGCTCTTAATCGTAATATCGGTGCTGTTCGACAGTGTGGCTTTCAATGTAGGCAGAATAATTTGGTATAGATCTTCTTCTTCACCAAGAGACATATCACCATGGTTGACAAATGCCAAGGCGATGGCGTTGGCTGCGAGGCAAGACTCTCTCTGACTTCCGCCTTTGCTCAGTGAACGCTTTAGCAGTATCAATAATTCTTCGTTTCTAGGCTCGATCACTTCTGCTGCGTAATGGCGTAGTAGTCCGGATATAAGCGAGTCTAAAGCTTCTTCCCGGACACTAACACGGCATCGAGTTATTGTTGGGGACAGAATGAACGGGTTTTTTGTTTCCGCTTTTGTCTCCCAAAGTACCTTGTTCTATTGATTGCCAGGTCATCGATGGCCTGGTTTATCTTATCGCTCCAACTTTGGTTTGCTAAATTCCTCTTTTCTTGTTCGCCCTGGGCTTTATGCTGCCCACGTTTAGGATTATGCGACGGCATAATGGCTGACAAGCGGAGGTGGACAACGGGCCTTTCTTTAAATGGCGTATCAGTCCATTTTTTTTTGCGATCATGGAAAACCGTCAAAGCCACATGCTGGATCTGAATTTGGCAGTTCAGCGCATGAATGGGTCGATCTGTAATTTTGGTATTCAAACATATTTGCCCAATCAGCAGAGAGCTTTAAGCAGAACGATAATGCATGAAGACGTCACTCTAGAAAGGAAGTACAGCGCTAATATATTACCTTAACAGAATGCTCAAGAGAAAAAGCCGCGCCGCGCTTTTACTGTGTATACTTCAAGTCTTGGTCAAGTCTAAGATAATAATAGGATAGCTTAGTCTTATTGCTTTACGTCAATATCCATTGATGGAGCATAATAAGAAGAACCAATGGTCTGATCACTGTTGTTGTATTCTCTCAACATACGTTGGCTGAGAAGAATGTTCTTGCTGGTTCAGAACAACAGATAAGCTGGTTGATGATAAGGGACACTTGATTGAGAATATCGATTGATCATTCCAGTCCATGTTTCTGTTTCATACGGCGCATTCTTGTGCTACAAACTGTCAATCCATGTAGATTGGATATCTTGTATTATAAATGCCTTGGGAATGGTTGTTTAATAAAGCTAGATGTAAATGCTTGTATGTGCAAGTCCTTGACTGATAATCTGTTCTGTACAAGTGATCCAGGTTTGGTTTGTTATATATTTCTTTATGTTTCCCTATTTTTTTACTTGCCATTTTACACTGTATGAGCGATATCACCTCCGTTGCATATTAAGCGAGCAAACGTTCTACTGTCATTATCAGTTGCTGAAAAGTGTGGTCAGAGCATCCCAGGATGCTGTTGGGTAAGATACCATGATAATGTGTCATATACAGTATTTCCCAAGAATAATATCGCAAACTACGAAAATCGAAGTTGCAGTCCAGTGGAATTAAATGTCGCAGCAAATGAAAAAAAAAAAATTCAATGCCGTCCTTTTTCTGCTTAGCTACCGCTTTACCTCATATTAAAAGTGCATCCACATCCTTGAGCTCTCCCCAAGCCCACTGTTAAACAGTCAAAAGCAGAACTCGCTGCTGCCAAGGCTGAAATTAGTAGGCTCAAACAACACAATGCTCCCCTTCTCCAGATGGTAGGCTCTAGTTTCCCTAAACGCCAAGTCTGTTGAATCTATTTCCTATAATACAACCCGTCCATTCAATCCACATGCCTAATACATATCGATATCTCCACAAAAGCTGTCCGTCGCATCAGGGCCCCTGTTCGGCCTGCTGTCGCCCGCTTCTTCGTTGTATAAGTGCTTTTTTGATACTTACGCCCTTTCCCGATATTTTTCCATCCCCCCTCAATTTACAGATTGATCTAGCCCGGACGGACACAATTATTATTTTTGCGCTCATTTGAACCACTAAATAAACCCAAGAAACTAGATAGTGCTAGGTTGAAACTCGATGTCATTCACTTAGCTCGAAAAAGAAAGTAATCCACAAACCTCTATAAGACGCATCCAGAGTCTGTAAGCTAGAATAATGACATATCTAATGCTCTTAACAACCTATCCCCTAAGGAAATCGACTTCTTAATATCAGAATTTAGATGCACTGCGAGTTGTCAGGATGTCCTACTTGCAAAAAGATCAATAAAGGGTACTTTGTGTATTCTTGCATTTTTACTGCTGTGAATACGATCCAGTTAGGAATTTGAAATATTATTCCGGTTATCTAGCAGAAAAACAGCTAATGGAAAGCATGTCACCCACTTGTTTATTTTTCCTTCACATGTCATTTTCGTTCTTTTCCCGTCATTTTCTGTAAGCATGACACAATTTTGAATCAAGATAGACATTGAGTTATTATTGATGGGAACAGTAGACCGAGTTATAAACTGTATCTACACGTGTAATATTTATGTAACATTCCATGCAAATCCATTGTACAATGAAATGGAAATGGCATAAACTATGTAAACTTTGTTCGAATGCACCCGAAGATGCTGCAACTTTTACGTACTCTATTCAAAGACATACCAAGATAGTTTTTTACCGGGTGTGATGCAGACGAACTTTCAAATCATATGAAAGAAGAAGACTGTAGAAGACTTTAGCAGACAATAGGTATTCTATAAAAATTAAAATATGATAGCCCCAACTGCACGACGACGGACAAGAGCCAGCCAAACCGAGACTATGGTTCAACCACCCAGGTCTCGCAGACGAATCAGCCGACGAGAAGAAGAAAGACCAGAATCGTCCCGAGCTCCTTTAAGGCGATCTGAGAGGCAGCAAGCAAAAAGGCAGAAAAGGATCCACGAGTCAAGTGGATAGCGCTTTTACACCCGGTATTCAGTAAGTGTCATTGAATACTATTGTTATTTTTCTTCTATTACTCACCAACTGAAATTTATATATGCATCTTGCATTCACTTGGCGGAGAGATGGGTGTGGCGTCGTCAGTTTTATGACAGGTATGTAAACATTGGTCAATTCCAACTCTTATAACACGACAATTAATGTAATTTGTTAGCGTCAAGCCCAGTTTCCAAAATGCACCAAGTGAACTTGCTAGATGCGACTTTAATTTTTGGAAATGAAGTATGTTTCTTTTATAAACGCGTATGAATTGTTGTCGTTTTCTTCTTCTTGTTCTTTGGAATTTTTTGTTCTCTGTTGCTAGGACCCGTCCTCTTGTTGGTATCTATTTATGCTTTGTAATTGTACTCTTTAACCTGGACTCACTTTAAGTTGGACAGTATTCTCGTGCTAGATGCGGTCGAGATGCCTTCGCTCTCATGGCCCTCCAATTCTCACTTTTTTTCCGTTTTCTTCTTCTATCGCCCCAAGATGAGCATCATTGCTTCCAGCGGAGTGTCGTATGCCATGGATTTGGATAAGGTGTCTGTAAGTACTTTATCTTTTATTGAATGAACAATTGCATACTGACAACATTTTTTTCCATCTGTAGCTTCTGGCGGCTTTCTCTTTTTACCAAGTTTTTACTTGCACATATCTAAAGAAAACGACTGAATACCGTAGGCCACCCTGGATTGGATGCGCCGCGGTCCCCCAACCCATTTGTTGGAATTACTCTTGGAGGGTAAGTAAAAAGTCTTCCAGCGTATCCTTCCATTTACTAACCATGAATTATATCCCACGCTAGTCGAATGAATTTTGTATCCGCTGGAGGATCAAGTTGATGCAAGCACAATGTACTTCCCGCATAACCTATACACTAAGGACACATATCTACTTTACTTTTAGCACAAAAATTGAGCCTTTTCTGGAAGCAGAATTTGTTAAAGAGTAGCGGGAAATAGAATCCGATAAACAGTAAACAGATACCAAAATAAGTACTCCATCAAGCAGAAAACGAATGCCAATGGCGTTACTTGCAACTTGGCCTACATGACAAACCTTTCTTGCTCGTCATGAAAAGCTTTTATCAAACACCTTGCTGGGGAAGCCAAGATAATCTGTATTTGTTCCAATCTGCTCTGTCTAACCATTGTCTTTGAATAGATGAAACAAATAGAAGATTAGAAGGTATTATATTCAGATTCTTAAATAAAAAGACTCCCATACTAACAGGCATACCAAGTCTTAATTGCATTACTCCGTTAGTTGCCGTACAAAAAGCCAAAAAAAAAAAGACCCAGTTTACTTCATTCTTTTTCGCCAGTAAGTCGATACATTAGCCCGTGTTTCTGTATTGTTCGATGACAGACTGGTTGTTGAGCCGTAATGATATAATGGTATAGCACGCTTGTTACTGACTCTCATTGTGCTCAGTTCAAGTACGAACAATCATTGTTCCCGAGATGAAATGTGCATCTTACTTGGAAATCTGTGCTAGGTAGAGTGGACAAGTCAGCATTTTTGCACAGATGATTTGACGTTTTTGTTATGATACACTGCAAGAAACGACATACAAGTCCGTGCAGTCTTGAAAACCGCCTTTTCTTATTGTCGCCATCTCTTTCTTTCGTTCGGCCTGGTGTTAAGTAGCCATCCGGAGAAGGGCTAGTTTACAACAGAAATGGTAACTAGTATGCATTGCGACCCCCTCTCATTTACAGCTAAAATTCGTTTTGCCTGCTGTTACCACTATGGGCTTCCCGCTGGTTGCGGTGTAACCTATGAGTTGCCCATACCAGATTCTGTTTGTATCGCAATGTTTAACTAGTTATGATATCTGAGTCACTGTCGAAAACAGAAAAAAAGCGAAATAATTGATTAGCGTATCTCATATGTTGGGCTGGCATTGCTTGTATCTCGGACGCACTGCTACGCGCAGCTTTCCCATTGACATCGCCGTTAAGCAAGCCTATGCAGTAGCATGCCGTAGGGTTTTATTCAAGGGAGCTTCAGATAATGTAAACAATATCGCAGTAAAAAACATTTTCCAGACATAAGACGACTATAGCAGCGTACAAGATCTGCCGTTCATGTACAATGGAACTGGTCGTACTAACAAATCTTGCTTTTCAGACAGTGCTTTTAAGGTTCATCTTGAGATCTGGAAAAATCTACCTTGATATGGTCAGGAGGGTTTTATTTCAATTATTGATTACACGGGTTTTCTAAGCAGGCCGTCTTGTACTGGCCATATGTCGATACTGTGAAGGCGCTCCGTAACAGAAAGTATCAAGTGCAGTTCCTGGGTCCGAAAACTTTAACAGCAACCTTGTTATTTTTAGACAGCGACATTATATTTGCCGGAGACACAACCAAGTTCTTGTTTGCTTTCTTTCGAACCTTTGCCCCGCTTTCACTCCAAATCCATTATGACCCAAACGAATACAGGTGTTTATATCCTTCGGAACGGATTAGCGTCACTTCAAATATGGATTTAGTTTCTTACTTTTTTCGTATATTTGATATTCCCTTAGCTAAGGGAGCCAACAGATTCTATAACAACATACAACGCCTAGTGCTAAACATTATTGGATTGGCCTCCAACTCTTACGCGCTCCATACGTGTAGTAAGGCTCTACCTGAATTGGGGTTTGGTAGTATGTTTCAGGTAGACGCGCCTAAAACAACTAAAGCTTGTTCTCACCTTGCAACCAAAAAATTAAAGTTTTTGACGATTCTGTCTCTGTGTGCTTCCACTTTTACCTTTACGATAAATATCCTCTCAATCGCTGCACCTGAAGCAAGTCAAGGTAACAAGGACGGCAACATAGCCTTTTCATAAATTCTCGTTTACACGTAACACGTACGGACATTAGTTTTGTTCGACAAAATCGCCTATATTTCCGTTCCGGTAAAACAAATTTAGCGAATGTGCGGAGACTCAGGAACCTTCCTTTCTTTTTTTTCTTTTTCGTACACAGGTGGAAGCTTTGGTCAGTATATTGTACTGGCCGATGGCTCTGACTGCACGCGATATGCTTGTGCCCAAAGATTCACCCTTTGACCTCCCGCTAGGGTTGGATTTATCACTTCATCTGTGGCCCGCGGTGATTTTGTGGATAGATTTCCTTGTCTATAACACTACCTTCAAGCGATCATCTCAGCATGTGGTAACCATATATATTCTTACCATGGGGTATTATGTATGGACAACCTATTGTGCCCATCGTAACGGATTTTGGCCATACCCCTTTCTCACCAATCTGTCTCATGTAAGTCGTGCAGTGCTATACTTGGTATGTGGCACTCTTGCTACATGGATGTACGAGAAAGGTAAAGAGTCAAGTGACACCAATCAAAAAAAGACCATTAGCATATATCAAGATAAAAGAGTTCGAAATAACAGACTAATTATTTTTTATTCGATTAGGCGCCATTATTCATGCCAAGATCCATTCAAACAACATTGTCGGAAAAAAGATTAAATAAACGCGACCGTGTATTCACTGAAACTGCACGAAACTGATTACCTTAGTGTGCGTCACAGTCCTCTATCTCTTCACGACAGCTGGCTGGAGGAAAGCGCATGGATTAAAGACACTTAGCATAATGAGTTGTCATATAGTTTCTGATTCAAAGGTCAAGCCCTGGACGAGACAGTGGCATAGCTGAGTAACACGTTAAAAACTGGATGCCAGGTCATAGATACACCGCACTAACTAGAGTTAGTTTGCATGACAGAAATACTTATGCGCATGAAAGCCCACTCCGTGTTTAGTAGAGAACACGTGATAATGGGTTGAGCTTAATTGCAAGTTTGTCATAGCATGCTAACCTGTGCAGCGACGATCTACAAATTCTTTCTCCCAATCTCACCAAGGATCTTACGGCTGCTTCGCACTAAAAAAGAAGGGACAGGTGATTGAGTTTTCTGTTTGCGTTTTTTTAAGTCAGATAAGAAATGACTGATGGATAGCTTTCCGTTTCAAAATGAGTCTATGTATCATGCCCACCCTCTAAGCTACTTTCCCGAAAGGTAGGATCCGCTAAGCTCCACTATCCCTGTATTATTTGGTTCGATCTGTTACTTCACCGAATATGCTTATTTTATGGCCATCTTCTCTGCGTTTCCGATCCCCATTGATTTTCTCTGATGCCTATATCCATTTTTCTTCTACTGCCGTACTAATGCTACCCCACAAGATGGAGATGTATAACTAGTTAAATCGTTCATCGCTATGCATAGAAAATGAAGTATTATCGCGATCTACCAGATGATTTCCTATAGCCCGTTTTATGGATGTCGCTGTATGACGATCAGCCTATTTTAAGTATGCGATGATTCGTGAAGTCCGGCAATAAACCGTTTTACGATTTTCTGTATTGTTCTGCCCATTTCACGCTTGCCACTTGTTACTGGTCATATACCAATATGTTCATACATAACAACATGGTGCTTGATATATTTTCATACTTTCTTGTTATTACCTTGGCAAACTATAATTTCAGTGCACGTTTTTCCTTGAGACGCTTATCGACATTCTGATATATCAAATTAAATACAGGGTTTGATAAGAATAATGAGATCATGATTTCGCATATCTACTTAGTCCATGTGCACATACACACAATAGCGGTATGCCAGGAAGTTGGTATCCCTTAGGAATTACGTCCAGTAATTGGCCTGCTTGCTTCGGCACGCAGGTTGGCTGTTCCTCTAAACTCAAGGTCTATGAAGTATCCTGAACTGCTTATATAACAAGCGAACAAAGAGTTGCTGAACAACAAAGTACGTTTCATGTACTGTGTATAGCACTGTGCGATAGACTGACCTACAGCTACCGCTCCATTGGGTTAGAGAGTCTCAACTTGCGCTTTTCTCCGAGAAATACTGGATTCCCAGGTTTGCCTATGTCTGCACGTGCTTTAAGAATTTTACATAGTTTTGGTTCCTTGAGGAGTTCCCAAGTATCTGGGAAAGGAGGCTATCTTTCGGCCGGGAAATCTCCACTGGAATCAGTTGTTTCTCGCGAGTAAACCTAGATCCAGAACTTTTACTTTTGTATTTTCGTGCATTTTGCCATTCGATCTCTGTGTCATTGTGTTTAACAAGATGAATCAGATGATAAGAAACAAAAAGATCCACCCTTTTCTATCCATCAGCTCCGATTTATTGGTTTTTTTTCCTTTCAAAGGGGGAATGTCCATATTTCCAACGCAACGCACTGAAATCGTGATGAGCACGTCAGACGCGGGTTATTAAAAGTTGCGCAGGGTTGAGTGTAACAATGCATCAGATCCGCATTAATCCATAGTCCAAAATTACCATCACTGCATCGCATATAAGATAGACAAATGGTCTTAGAAACTGTTGCTGAAAAGCATAATAACCTACCCTCCTCCAAACGCCAGGAAGTCTCGATTCGAGTAGATCATATAGTAGTTGGCGCCTGTCCATGGATAGATCTTCAACTCATCTTGTTCAACGTTCAGATTCCATAAGAAACTAAGAAAATCCAAGATAAGCTTTTTCCGCAGGTGATACGATGGGTGACCCACCACTCCCCCGATCCGTAGTACTCTGGATGGATTCTGAGCGAATCGGAAATGTAAGCGCCCAATATCTTATATTTTTTTCCCAAAGCACCCCTCGATCATTAGTATCAAAAAGATAAATGAAAAATGGGAATATGGTGTTCTCTTTTTCTTACCTCATCTTCATCGGTCTGCACAACTAATAAGCAAGGTGCGTTGTGAATTTCTGAACAGCGGCGATACAGCGTCGAAAGACTACATCCATGTTGGTCTATACTAAACAATAGACTCCAACGGGATGCATTTCGGGAAAGACGTTTTGGAAGCCGCGGAAGAATCTTTACAGTAAAGAAAGCAATAGGCTTTTAGCAGAAAGAAAACAAAAAAAAATGAAGGACACTAGAGAAAAGAGAAAAGAGAACGATTACCTTTAGTGCTAAGGATTGTGTCAAACATGCAAAGGTATCCATGTTTCGATGCATAAGTATGATTTGCTGCTGTTGTTTGTTGACAGGTTCATTTGGTTCCACTACCGTCAGATCGTCGTCATCAGAGGTCCCATGGTCGGAGGATCCCAACAGTCGAGTTAATAACGACTGAGCCTGGGTATCTTTTGTTAATGAAGGAAAAAATTGAGTGCATTGGATCGTCGAAGTGTCGACTTCAACCGAGGAAAAACTCTGATATAGCAATAATGCCGACCTTGACATGGGTACAATAGGAATTAAGAGAAAGAACAGGAAAGAACAAGGTTACCCACAAAAAAAAAAGTATTTATCACAAAAATGGTGATTAAACCTGAAGCTAAGCCAAGCTTAACTCATTTTATAAGTAAACTAGCACAAACAGACTCAAAAAAGAACAGACAATAAAAAACAATGCCGACTATTATGTAAAAGAAGTACAACAACGGAATCCAGCAAAGACATATGGATATCCAGATTGATACCAATTGCGTGCTGTCGATCGTTCAGCTAGACGGGGATGTGTAGCCCAGCTGCCACCCAGAACAACCCGATGTTTTCCGTCGAAAAAGTCCTGGGAATAACCTGGGTACAAAACCGACGGCTTATAACCAGGGTGCCTCTCAAGGAAAGTCGCCGTCCATTCCCATACATCACCAAGGATACTGGCCTGTGTATTGTCTACCACCGTCGGATGCCAATTCTTAAACCCTATGTTAGGAATCTTGGTCTTGCCTTTGTAGGTCTCTCGGAAAAGCAGAAATTCGGGTTCAGTCGGTAAACGCATGCCGTAGTAGTTTGCATATTGCTCAGCTTCGTTATAAGAGACTTGCACCGGCCAATGCATAGCGTAGGTAAGAGGACATAAGCCAAAGACAGTACGAACACCAATGGTTTCACTGTCAATTCTAGCCCAAGAGGATGGGAAACTGCTATTGATCTTGTTGTTAGCTTGCAGATAGGCAAAATACTCGCCATTGGTGACAGGTCGCTGCTGGATCTTAAAGCTTCCCACATGAGCTTCTCGAGTAGGTCTTTCATTATCCCATCCAAACTGGATTTGGTCACCGCAGTCATCTCGATCTTCATCATCATCATGGCCTAGCTTGACAGTTCCTGCCGAAACGGTGAAGGTAGGACTAGCATCCAAGCATCGGTCGTATGCTTTGACGAGTTTTCCGTAGACTTTGCTATCTTTGCCACCGTCATTCAGTGCCATCTTCCACGCAGGCGGAGAGACATCCTGTGGCGGTCGGACATTCGGGCTCTGCATTAGCATGTACAAAAGTGTTTCCAGATGCATGACTTCATGTTCAAATAACAACCACAAAACGCGACATTGACGACGCCGGCCAGGCAGCGTCATCCATTCTGATGCATCGTAACCTTCTGCTTCCCATTGCAACAATAATCGCTGGATCCTGTTGCGTATAGTATCCTGATAAACTCTGATGGATTCGACGGATGGCCAGTCTTCATTTTTGGTAGGGACCACCGAGTGATCATGACATTTTGTAGGGTCGTCCATATCTGGATCCATACCGCGTTCAAACATGGTGGCGAATGGAGCCAAGACCTCACCGTCCCCTTGAACGCCAACACCATGTTTAAACATTTGAATGTCCGCGAAGCCTGGGATATGGCCCAAGTAAAAGATGAAGGGATGCCGCAAGTCAATAGGCCGTTCAAAAGTCATGGTATAAGGATCCAACACGCTCTGAGTTACCACATCCCATGAACACCACAACTGTTGCCATTCATTCAGAGAGGGAACTATTTCCGGCCAGTCCTTGGAACCAGTGATGTTGACAAGCGAACATGTAGCGGATACAGACTTGGTCTCCATGTCTATATCGTCATTTGTGCTCCCACAGTGGTGGCACAACAACTCTTCGCTCGTGGGGAAGAGTGTATCTATTGTACCACGTTTGTCACGATGAAAAAGGAATGGTCGGCATTCGGCCACAACGAGACGATAGCTGTCTTTGGAGTCGGTCCATGTCTCGAGGATGTCAAGCTCTGCTGCATTCAGTATGCTGGTAAGCTCCTTGAGTGAGTATTTGTAGGAATGTTCGACATGGATCAATTCATCTTTTTGCACAGGAATTCGGACCGTCTCATTAGGCTTTTCATATGTCAAAACCATATCCTGCTTGGCACGGTAATGCGATAGATGGCGTCCTTCCTTGACTTGATAGCGTGAGTCATAATCGAAAAGCGAACGGTCCAGTAGAGGCTGACCCATAATGACGTTGACATGGTCTAGACCGTTCATGATGAATTCGCGGGTTACGCCCAAAGAGTCATCATAGGCTGCTTCAATTTTGCTAGCGTCATTTCTCTTGTCAAATCCGATAACGCATAGGTCACCCGGTTGGAGGCACGTGCGCTGTAATCGGTGGAGAAACTTGGCTGATTCTTTTCGTGTTTGATTACCAATCGAGCTACCCAACCACAGCACGATTTTATGAGTTTTGGTGTTGCTGGCGAAGCGTTGGCTCAACCAAGGGATGCCTTGATCGTACGTTCCCAGTAAGCCTACCAAGTCCACATAGGTGAACTCCCCTAAAGAGGCAAGTGACCGTTCAAGTTCATGCTGGTCCAAATCCAATGCATAGTATGTCACATGGATCTTTTTTCGTTCAATAGCTTGCAAGGTAATCAATGTCTTGCGTAGTGACCTTGTGAGAGAAAACAGAGAGAAAAGAGGAAGGAAAATCATTAGTACATATAAGGGCAATGGGTTCTAGTTGGATTACGCATCCTTACCCGCTTCCTAGTTCGATCAGGATGCTTCCTTCCCTGACCCGATCAGCCAATTGATCAGCATGTTCAACCAGGATGTCCATCTCTGCATTGGTTAAGTAGTACTCATCCAAATGCGTGATTTGGTCAAATAGCTGTAAGCCTCGAGTGTCATAAAGCACATAGGTAGGGATGGACTTGCAGTGGGGTGGCTGGTTCAGACAATCCAAGATGGTATTTCCCAGGTCAGCATTGTTAAATGCATCTACAGAAGGGTCCGTGGAGGGAGGGGGAGAGGGAGGCCTTCCAGTAATATCCGAGAAAGAGGACACAGCCATGGTAGGTTTATGGGATTTCTGAAGCCTGATGGTGCCTTTCTCTGGCGTGCGAATATCAAGAATTTCATAACCCGTTGAAGGGGAGATAGCACCAGCAGATTGACACATTTTTTTTTCTGTTGAAAGAAGAAGAAAAGAGGATCACAGGCTTGAGTCAAGGCTCGACAGGACGACTGTGCTTTTAAAACCCCATAGCCTTAAAAGGGAAGATGTGAGAAGTGTAGCTGAGACGAATTTGGTTGTACTACGAATTTGATTATACTTAAAGCCACAAACGTGCGCGTTTTGCTGTACCTTCTTGTATATTTCTATTATAAACCTCTGTGTTGGTTTCCTTTTATTGACATCCTTTGCGGTGTTAATCAGAATGTCACCGTACCTGGGTTTTGTCTTAGACAACATTGAAAAAAAGACTGTTTGATTAATTGTAAGTGAACTGTTTAAGATACAGTCTCTCAGTATTTCTGTGGCACAATCTATGGAAGGAAATGTCATAACTGCCTCAGCAGAAAGAAGAGCTGTTTATAATCGACGCGATATGACAAGCTACTGGTATCTTGTCTGTATTTGGGTCACTGTAAAGATATCGAATTCTGTAAGTTCTCAATTTTTTTGGGGGTGAAAATGCAGTTGCATTACATCATAGCCACGTCTAACACCAATTCCTTGCCGAAAATTACCCGAAACTTCATACTGAGGATGGGTTCTTCTTTAGCTTCAACTCAAGAAACCGTTTATTTGTTCGACTCGATAAAGCGCCGAGTCATCCGGTGAGTCCGAGAAATCGGGTGATTATGCTATATTGCGTCATGCAATGGCGTCCAAGTAAAGGAAATAATTGTTCTGAAATGGGAAGAAGGGCACCTTGACCAATTCTGTTTTTTTTTCCCACGAGAGGAAAAGAGGCCAAAACTGCATGATAAGGGAAAATGGTTATATTGCAGCCTAATAAGAAAAACCTTGTGTTCTTCTGGGTTTTCTGTAATCTACAATCATGGATCAAATCAAGGAAAATTTTTAATGAATTGGTTTCACACTAAAAAGAAGAAAAAGAAAAAGAGGTATCGCTATTCTGGTGCAGTAAATAGGAGAGGGAATCTAGTAAAACTAAAAAAAGCAAAAGAGATGTATAAGCTATAAAGATAGAGGAATAAAAAAAAGAAAATAACGTATAGATGCGAGATGTTCTGTGTATATAGTATGTGCGTGCGAAGAGGAAAAAAGAAAGAAGATAAGAGTTTCAGCTTCTACACAACTGCTTTCCTCCGACTTCCGAAGAAAGACCAAATACGCCAACTTCTTCGTTTTTGGGCTAGTGCTGCTTCACGTGCCACCCGTTCCGCTTCAAGGCGTGCTTCTTCCAAAGCAGCTAGTTCCTCTAATCTTTGACGAGCAGGTGCATAATTTTCATTAGCGGCTAACTTGTAGTATTCCTCAGCTACTGCATAATTCTGCGGCCAACCTTCACCATTAAAGAACCTAAACTCAACAAGGATTAGTATTAACAAACTAAGAGAAAAAAAAAAGCTTTCTCATTTTGCCATAACCCTTACATTTCTCCAAGCATAAACCGCGCATAGTTTTGTGGTGCATCTTGCTGGCTCGCTGCCTTTTGGTAATATTCAAAGGATTTGAACAGATCTTTTGGGACACCCAGTCCAGCACGATACATATCACCAAGACTTGTCTGACAGTAACCTAATCCAGAAGGCCATATATCATCCCCTTTCATACACCAATAATAAGCCTGTTCATAATCAGGCTTAATGCCCTTGACATTCCCTTCGAAATGGAGCCGCGCCAAAGCCTCAATAGCTAACGGGAAACCTTGCTCTCCACTCTGTGTCAGCCAAAACACAGCTTGTCTTGGATCGGCTGCAATGGCATCCGAAGGAGGATGGAGTAAAGCATCGCCCACGATGTACTGACAGTACTGCTCTCCGACACTCTCCGCTACTCGGCGCGCAAGATGATATGCTTTTTCAACATCCCGGGGCACCGTTTGACCTTCATAGTGCATACGAGCAAGGTCGGTTAAAGCGCGTGCTTGGGCTGATGACATCTTTTGCTTGCTATTATTGACAACATTCTCGTACAACTCCAGACTCTTTTCGGCGTTGTACACTTCAGGGTATTTCAGCGCATCACCTAGGATGCTGGCCAGTTCAATCCCAGCATCATCGTGGCCATTCTGTGCAGCCCGCTTCAGATAATCGATTCCCTCACTCACATCGCGGTCCAGACCAATACCCTCGATCAAAAGTATGCCTGCCAAGTGACACATATCCTGTTGTCCTTTTTCTGCTTTCTCTAACACCAGGTCGACTAGACTCGCCGGATCATCATTCATGAGCTCCGATACGCAGGGCACCAGAGCTGAAGACAATCGACGGTCAAACACACCTCTCGCCCAAAGTACGGCTTCCCTTTTGTCGGCTTTGATGGCTGTTGTATCTCGATCAAGGATCGTACTGAGTTTAATTTTTGCTTCGATGTTTCCCTAAAGTGTTTGGTTACAAAAAGTGTCACCTTAGAAAGGCAAGGGAGGTAGCATAAACTGTCTTTGGATATATATATAAAAAAAAGAAGGGTGTCCAACGAGATGCTGTTACCTTGGCAGCTCTTATGCGCAGAAACCGTAATGCACTTTTGACAAGCTCATTGTGATTAGTTTGGTCTTGCCCGCGATCAGCCTCGGAATTGATGATCTCGACAGCTAAATCAACCTTGATCATCAGCATCATAAGTCCTATTTAGATATGGATGAGCTACCCGTCAGGAGATGGAGTTCTTCCGAAGTATCTGCAAGCAATCGATGAAATGCTTCGGCCATTAGCTGCCGGCTATTGCTGCAAAAGACGAGCGACTTTGCAAAAAGTCACGGACACCGCCAAAGAGCTGAGAAAAAAATGCACGAGCTTCTTGTGTTGCCCTACCTGTAAACTTCTGTCCATGGCTGGTATGGGGGAATAGTTAGCTATAAAATTCAAAGGATGTATTGCCCTCCAAAACCATTCATTTATGCGGCTGATTCACTTAAAAGCTGAAGACAAGTTAGGGCAAAAACAGGCTCTCCTGAAAAGATTATACCCATGCTACACGCCTGCAAATGCTAAAATCAGAAGTATAATGGGTGTATCCAACTGCTTTCCTCATTGAAATGTAGTTTTTTGTAATTTTAATTGTACAAGTTTTAAAAGGAGTATGATCCTTCATTGTTTCATAGCCTTAAAGTTAGCTCAGTAGCGAAGGATACATCGACTAGATGGAGAGAAAGCTATTATCTCAACAGAATTTGTATGCAAGATCACAAAGTTAGAACTTAGTATAACAGCATTATGATATGGTCGGCTAAATGCAGATTTGCAGTAAAAGACTCTTAAGGAGAATACATATTTTTCCCGAAAGCGATGTCGTTCCGATAGATATGCAGCGTTCTCGATGCGATGTGTCCTTCTATCATCAAGACACTGCTGAAATATTATGCTAAAAATGAGTGTTCAGTTTATGTATGGTGATGGCAAAGGGACCATTATTAGAATGTGTATAGAGGTAAAAGAACATGAACCACATGAAGTACAGTAAATACAAAAAAATATGGACCAGATAGACGTGTAGAACATTAGAAGGTTCCCATCGTATAACCAAACAACATATTTTGCCCCGGTATAACTCAAAACCCTACTGATAGGGAAAACGTTGTTACCCAGTAAAAGTTTTGGGACAATAAACCAATGGTGCTGACGACGGTATTACATAAATGGTTTTCGTTCATGTAGAGCTGATCTAATGAACAGTTAGTGCTTGGCAATTTCGGCAACAGTTCACCCTCTCCCAATCTGCCCGACCATACGAGAACAGGATGCAGTTAGTATAAACAAACTTTTTTTTTGCAGAAATAGAATCTCGTTTCATATTTGTTTTTATTATGTTTTTTTAGAAGTTTTGATATGTACAAACGAAATGGAAAAAAAAAGAAAAGAAAGTAAATCGGATTTTCTAAGTAGGCACCACATAGAAGAGAAAAGAAGAAAAAAAAGAAAAAGAAAAGAAAGGATAACTGGAATCAAATATCACTTCTATAATGCAACTCCCTTGAACAACATAGGATATTGAAAATCCTTACGCCCTCCCGAGTAAAAGGTAATGATTACTGAAAACAAGTGCAGGTAAAAAGCAAAAAGGGTTTTGGATAATGTTACTCACAGCCAAACGTGATTGTTACTGATTCGCAGTACTTGCGACTGGAATTCCTGGTCCCTGTGTCGCTTCTTTCATTAAAGCGTCGGTTGTTGATGGTGAACGGTATGGCGATACTGCCCCGTTACTCTCATCGCCTCGAAACTTCTTTGATGGTGTTGTTGGTGCAGTGCTACTCTTGGACTGCTTCCACATATTTGTTACTTGCCTTTCTTCACAATGATTTTGCTATCATTCGCTTACCTTAGTTTGTGGTCTCTTTAGCTTCTTCCCTTCGCCAGCCAGCTCCGAGGGAATCATAGAACTACAAATAACGTTAATTATGAAAATCATGAATTATCTGCATAACAGCCAAATATTCGCACCCTTTCATGTTGCGCACAATAATGCTCATGGAGGATTCGTCAAATTTATCCCAACCCTTGACAAGCTTCAAGAATTCTTGTGTCGGCCAAATCAGGTTGAGCTTTCTGGGACCCGTCGATCCATCTACTGCTTTGTCAAACAATCAGATGTAGCATCGATAAACATACCAGACTTTGGTTCTACGCAGAGACCGATATAAAACGTCGTGGTGTATACAGGGCGAATATTATTTGCTTCCTCGTCTGACAGTCCTTCTTTCTCTTTGATTTGCTGTATATGGTTTGCTTCCATGTTACCCTCAGTTAATGTAAACGACCGCTCGCTAGAATAATCTCCATGAGCAGCATTCCATCTTTCTTCGTCTGTCAGACAATAATGCACTTTCTCAATCCCCTTGTTGTATGGATGTGCTAAAACAAGCATGTCCACCAACTCCAGTTTTAAGACTAGCTGACGTAGTCGTGACTCGACCAGACCCGACCATTTTAGCTGTGCATCAGTAGAATCTGAACTAGCGATAACTTGAAGATAGTGCTTGTATGCGTCAAAGAAATCGCTTTTTTCGAATAACTCATCCCATTTTCCCGGTCCAATCATGATTTTCTCCACGATATCCATTCCTCGTTTAAATTCTTTCAATAAAATTGCTTTTGTTGAATCTGTTACATTGTGTGTTGCGCACATCGAAGGATAAGCCGGTGTGATAATGGGCATGCGATGACTTTTATCCGCCGGATACAACTACATACAGATTTACCATATTAGCAGGCAATTGATGAGATATAAATATATTCTAGCCCTTCTTCTTTCATTTTCTTTTCTGTTTAAGATAACTTACCTTGGGGTTCCATACTCTCACCTGCAATGGTCCGTCTTCCATAGCTTTGAGTAAGACGGGCTGCGGCCATTTCCACTGATACATGATTCGGAAGAAACGACAGATTACCATAGCAGCGCAACCATTCGGATACAATTGACAAATTCTAGCTACCAACATTGCCCAAGCTACACCACCCAAGAAACCCATGACATTGGAGTAGACCGCTCGGCGTTTTGCCCATAATTTAATTGTACGTAACGCGGTGCGAAAAACGGGGATATTGGGGACCAAGCGCAGGATCTCGTCTGTCACACGTGAACCATTCAAACTTCGTACACAGCGTTCATCTAAGCCTTTTAAGATGTTGTTGTCGGCGAGCTCAAGGTCGTCTGGTACACGTGAAACGCCAAGCCGTGCACATACAAAGTCAATCTGTAGCCAATTGCCCTTAACACATCATTTGATTGCTTGAGTAATATGACTTACGGGAATACCGGAGAAATGCATTTTGATCACTGGAACGTACGCATCCACTACGGCCTAAGACAAAATCCTTGTTCAATTCAAACATATCTCGTATTTTTTTCGAAATCAGTTACCGTAAGTTCCATCACTTCAGATCGTTCTTTTAACATGTCGTACATTATCGTGAAAAAGTGTTCTCTCTCGACGTGCTTGGGGAAAACGCATAATGTATCAATATCCGCACCTGAGAGATAATTATTATGGAAATCGTATCAACTAGTGATGTCGTTATGCAATCTTACCTGCGCCATGAACACCTAAACGGTAACTACCAAACGTAAAGATTTTTCCACCAGCCTCCTTTGCCAATGAATCGGGAAATCCTTTCATTTTGCTAACACGGTAGACGAAGTCTTTCACGAGCTGATTCAACTTGCCTAGTACAACGATGCTGATAAAGATGAAGCGTGAAAATGAATGAAATAGCGCAACAGAAAGACATGTTTTTCTCATACCGCTTCTTTGCCTCCTGTTCACTTTCAAAAAGTCCATACTCGTGTAGTGTGTTGACAAGATCTTCTGTTAATTTCAACTCGTGGTCTGTTGGTGGTGCAGAGGAAATGGGGGCTGTCACACCCCAATAACGGGTTGCTCCTTGAGACATGATGACGTTTTCTGAGAGGATTCAGCAAGAAAAATAGTTCAATAGATACAAGGAGACGGTATTAACACCAATCCGAAGAAGTGAGAAAGGGGAAAAAGGACAAGATGAACTCTGGTTCTGTTGGAAAACAGCTCAGGTTTTCGCTCGTCGTGACTTTGACGCATTACAAACTCCGCCACATGAACTGAAGTTTCGAGTGGTTATGATGTGTTGCACACGCTAGCTCTCCTTCCATCTATTCATCTCTGTTTATTGAATAGAAGGGTCAATTGGTGTATAATTACTATGTATTCATAGTCTTGTTTACTGTCATATATTTACATAACGTTTGACGCTGGAGCACTCTTGGTATCTAACAAGAACCTGCATCCAAATCTGATGACCGTAAGTTAGCGTCACAATGTCCCCTTAATGTACTTCGATGTTTTATCATACGACCCAAACATCAGAAAGGGAGGATTTAATGGAGGAAATCATATGTCACTTAATTAAAATAAAAATTTAATTTAAATAGCAGAAAACTACAAAAGGAGCAACTCTACGTGGTACGTATTCTTTTGTAGGCAATCTGATACCGCCACCTTTGACGTTGTGATATTCCCCTAGACAACGTAAGATCTCAATCTACGCAATATTAAATATGATGATTACACCAGTAACCAATCTCTCTCAAGAGTCTATTGTCCTGGTAATAGTTCGAAGACCTGATCCATCTTAAGCAGTTTTTCCACTGCATGTCTCAGTAATACATCGAATAAACCGAACATGAATTGGAATCTGGGAAAAAAGAATAGAAAGTGGAAATGTAGCACAGTTGCTTACATTATTTTTCGCTCATATTGACACTATGTTTCCCATTTGCGTTCCCGAAATGGTAGAGATCAAGGGTGGAAGGTATGGGTTTCTGCCTGCGTCCTGCAGTTTCTATTGAACTATTCTGGCCCCTGATCGACTATATGTAGTTAAGCAAGAAATACAGTATTTCGCAAGGTAGTTTGTACTAGTCCAAGACTCCAATCTTGCAGTGGGTCGGAGATGTTGCGTTGCAACCCCACATGAAATAAATTGCATTCGCTGGTGATACGCAGGATCTGATCGGTACTGACACGTTAAGCTTCTGTCTTTTGATACTCTGTGTCCGCTGATGCCTCAGCAACAGGTGAATAGAATATGAAGATGTTAGTGTAACCTGATCCGTGCAGTAATTATAGCTGACATGTTCACTGATAACCTAGATCAGCTATTTTATCCACTGATATAATGATGTAATCATGTCGGATACGATAGTACTTTTTATTGATAGAGGATTGCAAGGACAAATGCGACTGCGCCACAGCCAGTACGAATCCAGTGCATTGTGTTCCAGTTTGACACCAAATCCAGAACCACCGCCTTATTGTATTCTTTTCCTTGCATAGCCAGCAGACGTTTGATGGTGGGCATCATAAACATAGTTATAGGAAAAGGTGCCAAGGAGAAAAGACCGCCCCAGAGATGAGGCATGCTTCTTGTATAGTAGTAGCAGGCAAAGTGGCCTGCAGCTGCTGTGACAAATGTGGTCATAGCAAAAACCTTGCCTCTGTGATACGTAACAGCAAAGGAGGGTAGGGGATCGGACGTGGCATTGATGGCGGGTACTGAGATCAAGTTGATCGAGAGAGCAAAACCGGTAAACACGCCGCTGCCGAGAATCGCAAGCAGATGGGGAGATTGAACGAGTGTCGCCAAAGAAGCCATTTTTTAAGTAGTTTAAGATGACCACTACCTTGTTTGCTATGGCACTCCATTTTATACTATTGCAGTGTGCCCTTCGGAACAAAAGATTGACTCATCCGGGATAATGCCCATGTTGAAACACCTGGATCGGGTATTACCCTCTAGCGGCATTTGATTTTGCGAATCAAAAACCTTCAGATCTGCAGTAGAATCACCTCTCAGTAACCCAGTTAAACATGTCATTTAGGTCGGCATCGAGCGGCAGCCGATCGGGCTTAAATCATATCGGGACAAGCGGTGATATATTTGCCGTATTTCTCGACTATGATTCTACTAGATATGCTCGTTTCCCCACCAGATATTGAAAATCTCACATTATCCAATTCATACATGATAAAACTGAATGTAACGATGTAGAATATAATATCCATCCAACGAGTTGTGGGTTCTGATTTGGCTTGCTTTTGTTGATCTGGCGGTCCGGAAAAATCTAACCTGCCGTTCCATTACACAGAAATGGAAAGATCACAGTAAGAATTCCATAATAGGAATGCAACGTAATTTCGACATTTGTCTCTCATGCATCTCTTAAGCTGACTTGAAATCTCTAGGTAGCTCCGGCAACATATCCGGGGATCTTTCAGCCAACGAAATGAGTTGTATAATCCTTGAAGTAGTAGTAACCAGTAAAATATTCAGTATAAGAGTGTTTGATTTCCGCTTCCGGCAATAAGCTGTTCCTATAATCCCTCTAGCCGCGACAAGAAGGTCCAATCTGGTGCGCGATGAACGAGATCTAAACACTCTATGCATTCACTTCTGTCAGTCGCACTGAAAATATGCAAGAACAAAGGAAGAACAAGAGGCGAGAGAAAAACCAAACACGGTCATAGTGCTGGCAGTCCTGCTAGAAGACGAGAAGGAGTATTTACTACCCATGCATTACTTCCATCTTTGTTCTTCTACTGCTGGAGCAGAAGCACGAAAACTCCCAGTCAGCAGTCGAACTATACCAATTGAGCCAGCACAGATACCTATATGACCACCTATTGTGATACCTTCTGAGAGACTGATGCTGAGACACAGGTCGGACTATGATAAAAGAAACCTTCGTAAACACTGCAGCAAGGCGGCTGAATTCACGCCAGATATCGACCCAGTGTTAATTATCCTTTACTTCAGAGGATCTACCCAAAAAGTCTACACCTACATACACCGTTTACAAAGATATACAATCTAAAAGGTCTGCTTTAGGGACTCGTAGTAAACAATACAGACAATAAACAATAGAGCGGTTTCTTTTGTTTGATATTGCTAGGGTTATTATTGAAGATACAATTGAACGAGCTTCCCTTAATCCTTGTAAGCTTTTCACTGTTCGCACCTTACGTTGCTCGCAGTTTGAAACTCTTAAAAACCGTAGAACTCTATTCAATTGCTCCAGCCATTATTACCGGAGCCCTTTTCTTTACGTTGCATAAACTTTTAACTCCTGTCAGCGCAACGGTATCCTATTAGCTGGTGCAAAAGTAGCTCTAAGTGATGCCTTGCAAAAAATTAATTCCCACATTCACAATTTGTCGCCTAAGACATAACTGATCCACATATAGCCCATATTGTTGCAAGTGATTTTAACAGTTGAAAATTGGATAGTGTAAACTATTGCGTCAGAGAGCATCTGCTACTTATGTCAGATCAACTAAAAGAACGTCCATTCCACTGAATTTATACAGTGCTACACGATCTTGAACGTTCAGCTACCTGCTTTTGCATTGTACTGTCATGCAAAGGTGTTACAGGCTAGTTACTTTTTTGCTCCATTCATTGAGTTTTATTAGGTACTGCCAGCTTCTTCAGATCACTTCCTGCCAATTCTTCCTTCCCGCTGCTGTAGAAGTTTACCATGCATTCCAGTTTCCATTTGCGCCAAATGCTTTCTGATGGAAAGCCCATTTTAACCCATTCTGGCTCTGTCTTGTCCTCTTCCTCTTCTTCATAACGCTGCAGGAAGGAATCACGGTGATCATTCACCAAATCAGATACAAAATTCATAGCATCTACAGCCAAACGATCATGACGCTGGCGTAATTCCGACCATTGATCCAGTCGCGTACGTATCCATTGTTCATCGTTTTCGAGATTACTGCGTGTATTATCCTGATGCGGTTCAAGCAATTCGCGTGCAATAGCTGACTGTGTCTCTGCCTCCAGCCGTTCGATATCCGGGATCAGTTTCGTACGTAAAAGGATACTCAAAATGTTGGTTTCCTGTTCACTCGCAGTGGGTATATAAGGATGTAGCATAAGTTTTGGTAGTGTTGCATTACTTCCAGTCTCTGTATAGCTGTAGAAATCCTCAGACAAGGAAGCGAATTTCGCTGTAAGCATGTTGAACTTGTTGAGGAGATCTGGCCATGTGAGCGGATACTTTGGTTCTTTGATATAGGCGATCTGAGTGACCAAAGTCTCTTGGAGTGATGAAAGCTTTCCGCGCAATGCTTCTAATTCTTGGATCGTGTTAGGATCAAGGCTAGGCTGTGTATGCTGCAGCTCCATTTTAACTGCCAGGAAATGTGCGAAGAGGGAAAAGAAGTTATAAGACTGGTTTGTGTTCCCTACACTTTAACTCCCGCTATTGGCGGGAATCGCGTTCACACACATGGGCCTCAACAGTTCACTGAAGAATCTGGACAGTGATATCCCTTGGTTTGGTCACAGTCTTTCTTACTAATAACGTACTATAAAAATACTGATTGCTAGAACAGTGGACTTGATCATAGGGTAAAATTGATATTACTTGCAGCGAATAAAATTATGGCTAATAGACCATAGTACTTCCTCCTATAACCCGTAAGTTGAAGGTTATCAAACAGGAATTCTCTATGACTGTCTAATGCACCCAGCATTGAATGTTTCCGTTTCTGCTTTCTTGAGAGACAGAAAATCATAAGCAAATCCGGGTCTTTTTTGAATGTTGCAATCCATGAGCATCAGCAAATACAGCTAACGCTTTTTAGAGAAGTACACTTGCACACGCGGACATGACCTTTGTAAACAAATCATAATTTGTGTAAATATACTGCATTTAATGTGTTGACTATAAATCAAAGAGAATAAAAACATAAAACGTCTCTGTTTTGCTTGAGCTATCATCTATCGATGCTGAAATAAGATAGCCATTCTTAAGCATCTCTCTTCACGGTTTGCAAGGTAACACAACTCGTGCCTCTGTTTGACATCGTCTAGTTGCATATTTATATCTTTAAGGTATACTATCTTGCAATTACAACCACAAAACTAAATCCTTTTGGGGTTCTGGTCATTAGTTAATACAGTCCCTATAGACTTTGATAGCTTCAGGTCGCAACATGTCGATGTCAAGCTGTGTCTGGAACACTCTGTTTGCCTTAACTGCACGGTTGTTAAAATGCGTTTGTATGCTAGCGAAGCGCATCCTTGAAGCTTCAATGCAATTGGCTCAGTACATTGCTTTATTTGCAACCTTTTCGTTTTGTCATGTGCGTAATTTGCAGTTTAGTATGTAAATATGGAAATGCGCTCTAATTTATCGTTTAACGTATATGCCGTTCAACGACCTTTAGTGGTTCATTATCTAAAGGTGTACAATGATCTTATAGCATACATAAGACCGGAGACATCCGGCAAGAAAAGAAAAAGAATGCAATCATTTAAGGATAGATCAAACGACAAGTATAAGACCATTAGGGAAGCGTTAGGCTTAAATCAGGTCGTTGGCGGAAGTGCCTGTTTACTTCTATCATTCGGGTTTATTCAATTATCCAATTGAATATCCGTTCCAATGCCAGTGGGAAAAACTTAACCTAAAAGGTCCTGTAAGCTGCTTTATGCCCAAAACAGATTTAACGTTTGATTTGCCGACGGAAACAACTATTTAAATACCGCATTGATCAACCAAAGCACGTCTTCAGTCCAATTTCTTTTTCTCGTTTTACCATGGTCGAACTCAAATACACTGACAAAGAAAAAATACCCTCCATTGTACGAGAGCTACGTCAACAGTTCATGACAGGTAACAGAACAAACTGTTCAACGTCCTGCCACTCATAACCCCCTCTCTTGCAGGTCTTACAAAAGGCTTGACCTTCCGCAGAGAACAGTTGCAAAATTTACAGCGCTTGCTGTTGGAAAACAAAGAAGAACTGATGGATGCTGTGTGGAAAGATTTGCATAAGCATAAACTGGAAGCTGATACCGGTGAGATCGCGCCTATTGTCGACGAAATCCTATACATGCTCAAGGTAAAGCAAACACATGAAACGAGAAGATGCTTATATACCTTTATTCACCATGGTAATAAAATCTATTAGCATCTTGACCGTTTGGCAAAACCTGAGCACACGGTCAAGCGATTCCGGATACACTCGCGTGACAAAACTTACATTCGCAAAGAGCCAAAAGGCGTCGTACTAATCATTGGTAATTCAATGTATACTGTACTCCCATATTTATTCTCACCCTTTAAAAACGTATAGGCGCTTGGAACTATCCAGTAAAGTGTCTGCTTACACTTCACTTACTTTCTGTATTTATACGAAGCATATAGGTCCATTTATTGTTCCTACCAGTTGTAGGTGCTATCGCCTCAGGCAATTGTGTGGTGATGAAGGTAGCACGTGAAATGGATTTGTTGGTTTCTTTCTTTCTTTTTTAAGCTCACTCATCATATTCTATATTTTACGATAGCCCTCCGAGGTATCTGCACATACGGCTGAGGTTGTTGCCAGATTGGTTCCAAAATATTTGGACCAGCGTGCTTATGTGCTTGTCAATGGTGCTGTCGAAGAAACCACCTTATTGCTTGGTATGAAACGAACATATGGGTATCCGTCTGCGTTTCATGAAGCTAACTATTTGAATTGGTCGCACCTTTCAGAGCAGAAGTTTGACCATATCTTCTATACTGGCAACGGCACGGTGGGCAAGATCGTTATGGCAGCCGCCTCGCGACACCTGACGCCTGTGACCCTCGAATTGGGTGGCAAATCGTATGGGTCACTCGCAGTATCACAGACTAATGAATCTAATTTTTCATTTCACGTGCTAGGCCTGCCATCGTAGCTGAAGATGCAAATATTCAGGTTGCTGCCAATCGTTTAATGTTTGGAAAGTTCTACAACAATGGACAGGTAAAAGAAAAGAAAGAAATAAAAAGAAAAGGTGAAGATCTGAAAATATGAGTCGGACGTAATAGACATGTGTAGCGCCAGATTATGTTCTGGTTGCCGAGAGCAAAGCGGATGAACTGATCGCCGCATTCCAAAAGACTCTGATCAAGTATTATTCAGAAAATCCACAACAGTCAGAATCATATGGACGTATCGTCAACCATCGCCAATTCGATCGGTTACAAAACATAATCGACTCGTCGGATCCTAACAGCATCGTGGTGGGTGGCAAGTCCGATCGAGAAGACTTGTATATCGCTCCCACAATCATAAAATCCGTCAAGCACAACGACCCTAATTTAATGGAACAAGAAATATTTGGTATGTTGTGGTTACACGGATTTTGTGGAGGCTAACTTTAGCAAAGGTCCTATTTTACCGGTGATTGCTGTCAAGGACATCGATGAAGCGGTGAACATTATTAATAGCAGGTAATTTTAGCTCTTTTCTTCAAAAGATGACTCTTACATAATGCAACCCAGAGACTCGCCATTAGCGATGTATATTTTCACTGAAGATAAAGCTGTGTACAACACGAGTAAGTTGAAGCACATTTTTGACGAGCATGAGTGCCTAATTTCCTTTCAAGTTCTTGACAGAACCAACTCGGGAGGTGTCTTAGTCAACGATACCTTGATGCAAATCTTAGAAATGTCTCTGCCGTTTGGCGGTGTAGGTCCATCCGGAATGGGCTCATATCATGGTGACAAATCCTTTTATACTTTTACGCACGAGCGCGCTACAATGGTTAAAACGTCCGGAATGGAAGGCGCAATGACCGTAAGGTATCCTCCATATAACGCCGATAAGCATACCTTGATGGGTGTCATGGTTTACGGCTTGCCGGCAGCAGCTGGTGCAAAGGTGAAGGAGTTTATGACTGTTTGTGCTGCCTCATGGAATCTGTTTTTTGCACGAAAAAATGAACAAAGCAAACTTTAAATATTAAGATCATCAATTGATTAGTATTAGATTATCGTATATCTTTCCCCCCACACACACAAGTGCTATAGTTTATTATCTACTGCACACGGAAATAAACAAAATAATCATGATTGTTCTTCTTCTTGTGCTTGCTTTTGCTGGAGGACGAGTTAGTTAGTGTGTTAGTGAACCACTTCAGGTCCCTTACCGCTTGTTTCCAAGCCTGTGACATCTGCAACAGCTTGAGACTACCAGTTTGTACATTGTCATCAGGGAATATGTAGTCAAAGTATTCTTCCGATATAATGTTGTCTTCCGTTGAATCCTCTGCTCTTCTTCTCTTCTTAACAACTTTCGGCATTTTCTTATTGACAACATCTTGAGTCTCCTCTGTGCCATAATTTTCTTCAAAGTCTTTCCATGCTTCAAGAAGCAGCACACGCTGTTATTTTAAGAAAAATCTGAGTGAGTTCGATGACTAAAAAAGCCCGTAATAATTTTACCTCCTCCTTCAACTCTTTACGTTTCATACTGTCATATGCGTCGTTGAAAATCTTTCGAGCGCGTCGAACTCCTTCTTCACCTTCTTCTCCTGCTATAGACAGCTCAAACTGTGCAAAACTTATATAAACCTTGACATGCTCTGTTCGCTCCAACAATCGCAGATATAGATTGCGAGTTTTCTCATACTCGCCTTCGCCAATTTCAAAATCTATCCCCATCGTCAGTACAAGTCTCCCTTTTAAGCAACTCACCAATGTAAGCTTTCCACAGAAGTTCAGGCATATCAAGAGTAGGTTGACTTATAGCAAGCTCGAAAATGGCACGACAACGTTCCTGTTCTTCCAGTGGTTTTTCAAGCTCTGCAAATTTAATCCATGCTGCGCAGTTGGCAGGATTGTATTCAAGGTACTTGGTGTAAAGCGTTCTGCACCGATCGAATTCCGTAAGCTAGTCTCACATTATAAGAAACCCGCTTGCTTGCTTCGTTCCAAAACGTACCTGCTTTTCAAGCTCAATATAACCTTTAAATAACTTGTTTTTGGGGCACATGCCAATGGCTCTGCCAAGTATTTTTCTTGCAGCTTGAACGTTTCGTTGTCTGATTTCGAATTGGGCAAATAGTAACCAGATCTTGGCAAAAGTAAATTTCTTATGCGGTATTAACTTGATACATTCATTGTAGATATCACGAGTTCGCTCCAAGTCCTGTAATCACATAAATGATTTGAGCGAAATAAATAGTAAATGTGTATCAATTACCTCTGTTTCCAGTTCCTCATACAAAGCATAGTTAATCCACAAGTAGATATATCGTCTCCAATATCGTTTCTCTTGCGCTGGTGGCACTTGCGCAATTGCCCGCTCGTAAACTTCTCTTACACGAGTGGCGTCACCCGCAGACTCCTCTAGCTTTGCGTAGTCAAACCAGACATCGTAGTTTTTAGGATTTTCCTCAATCTCTTCTTCATATTGAACTCGTCGCTTTCCAACAACGACATTTTCGATGCCTTCCTTATCGCCGTATTGCTTTTCAAAATTCGTGTATTGGTTATAAAGCGATTGCGATTTAGTTTTGGGAAGGCGGTCTAATCCGTACTTGAAAATCACCCGTGCTCGTTCATACTAGTGTTAATAGAAGGACAAAAAACCTCATTTAGGACCGAAAAATAAGTCTTGATAGGCTGACTTACTTCTTTCAATTTGATCTCAAATTTGGCAAATGCTACCAAGACCTTCTGATCCAACTTGTCTTCTCCCAGGTATTCGATAGCCTCAGTGAAAATTTGTCGGCATTTAGCTATTCATAAGCCTGAGTCTTCGTATGCCAGTCAAACTACTACTTCTTACCCAAATTATTATGTTCTTCTTCAAACTTTGCCCATTTAATCCAATTTTTTGGTTCTGGATGAATGCTCACAAATCGTTCATAAATTGCCCGAGCTCGATCGTGTTCATGATAGCGCAATTCCATCTTGATATATGCCTGCCAGGCCGACTCATCAGGTTCCCATTTCACCCATCGCTCAAAAACATTTCGTGCTTTGGGTACGTCGCCAAGCGTTTCCTCCATGTATGTATATTTATACCATATCTGATCCACGCGTGGTAATAATGTCGTTGCACGATCCAACAGATTGCGTGCATGGCTGACATTGCGATTCTTCATCTCCATTTCGATATATCTTAACCAAATGGCAATATTACGCCATTCCACATCCAAAGCACGTTCATAAACGGATCGAGCTCTCTGGAACTCCATTTGACTATCTTCCCATGCTGCATATTTAAGCCAGTTGCTGATGTTCAAGCGATTTTTTCGGATATTGTCTTCAAATTCTTTTCGTTTGCGCTGTCGAAATTCTGACAATTCTTCCAAATCGGCAATCTTTTGCTTTGGAATAGAATGGACTGGTTCTAATCGGCGGTCATGAGCTTCACGTAAAATCTGCTCTGCAGTGATTTGAACGGGTGCGGGGTTCTTGTTCTTGACCTATGTCGCATACCAAAAGTTATTGACGGAGGGACGACATCATCTTAAGTGCGCCTTTTCAAGCGTTACCTTTGGAGGTCTTGGATTCTTCGCAAAACCGCCTGCTGCCTTTCCGGGATCCATGGTTCAAACCAAAAACACGTATGCACAACCTGGCGGCGAGAGCGAACTAGATTGATTGGACTGCTGTTTTTAAGTCAGAAACAGAAGCGCGACCAGCCAATCAGCGTCTCACTTTCGCACCTGCTTAAGTGGCATGGAGGCAGTACACAGCACACATCTTTAACAGACGGGAAAGTAACAGGAAGTCCCCCTTTAGTAAGCATTCTACTTTGATCGCATTAAATGTATACGATGCATGGATTTTGTTAGAGAATCCTTGTTTGAACATACATGCAACTTGTATCTACATCGAAATCAGAAAGGATAAGCAATTCAGTGCAATATACTCTATGATATCTGCTATCAACACCGTATAGAATAGACTATGCGCTTTGAAATATAAAGAAGGTGATTTGTTTCGCCAGGATATTTGGCTTATTTTAGCAATGGACTAATTCCCCTCTATTGCAACCGTCCAAAGCCACTCCTAATTTTTTCAACGGCCGACCGCGGTTTCGTACTGCTAGGGTTTCCCAAAACAGCTGGTTATCTTCTCCGTTTCTTTAGATTCAAAACAATCCTTACTATGCGTTGCCGTGTTCTCCGTGATATCAGCGCACGTCAAGCAGTTGCTACCAATGAGGTGACACGCCAAGCCTACCGCTACATCACTCGCAACCAAACGCTCCCTGCTCGCATCCGCCATCAAGCACAACTCATGCTTAACTCTATGCCTAAACAGTCCTCGCCTGCCTATATTAAAAATCGTTGCGTAGCCACTGGACATGGAAGTGGTATCTTGAGAGAATTCAGGCTTTGTCGATTTCAATTCCGCTTAAAAGCATTGAGCGGTGAACTTCCAGGCGTGAAGAAAGCATCGTGGTAAAAAAAAAACAAAGAGAAAGACGAATGTCAATATCGGCAGCGCTATGTTTTATTGTACAAGTCTTTCTTTCCCTTCCTTGGCTTTGTTCTGTATACACTTGCTGTAATAATTTAACCTCCCTTGTCTTATTTCCATCTTTAAATCGTCTAGAATAAATTAGTGCCTGACAGATATTCAGGATGGCTGTTCCATCATGCAGAACCGACAGGAAGACGTGAATCTTTTGGATATGCAGTGGTATTCATCAGCGCCTAAAGAAGACCCTGCTGTGGAACTCGTACTTCTCGTGGAATTGTCATCATTTGTTTCAAACACTTCGATATCTACCGTCAATTCCTTGGTATGTTTACCGTCAAGCAAGACAAGCACAGTTTCAGTCATATGCGATTTGCCATTTTCTATGATGGAACGAATCGTACTCTTTCTTGGTCGCATAGTGATATTGACTGGATGACTTTCCGATAGAACACCGCGTCTTGGGTAAAAGTGCAGTTTACCTTGCTGCGAAAAGATTGAAAAGCTGGACGATTGGTTGCTACCGGAACATTTGATTTCGAACCGCCCAATGTGGGTGCGAATAGAGTCCGGTAGAGATTCACAATTGAGCAACAGATGCTGTGGTTGAATGGTATACTCAGTTATATTGCGAGGAGACGGTGTTCTACTGGGAGCATATTCTCGATTTGTATCCTTGTAGAAATGACTTTCTTGATTGGTGACGGTATTTACATCTCGGCGTTCATAATTGCCGTTTTTGCGAGAAATATGATTGTTTTCAAATTGTAACGGATGGTTCAGCCGATATTCTGCGCTTATACCAGCAGCAAGTCTTTGCGGATGACCTGTTAATGGTGCGTGGAACTGATCAAAAGACAAATTGTTTAAGCGGCTGATATCAAAGTGATGCGTATGTTGGAGAGACTCAGGAAGGGATTTCTATGTTCATAACATGAAATAAGCATCGAAAACAACAAACAATGACATACAAAGGAGGCCCACAAAGGATCTGTGGATGCGGAAGCATTTGAATTGGAGATATTGCTCGAACTTGGACAACGATTCTTAGAATTGATTGAACCTTTGCTACAGTACCCTTGCTGATTGGGAGAAAGGCTGAGATTCTGAATGTCACCATTCATAACACTTTCGTCGGATATCTAGGTATAATGTTGGGTATCTGACTGTAAAACACAAAAAAACGTTTCTCTACCTGATTGTGTTCGTTATTCCATAAGCTATCTAAAGGCAAGGATCTCGCGCCAAAATATTTCCCTGGAGACATGGCAAGGCTGTCGTTATCTCCTGCCGATGATCGATTTCTGAGAGGAGGAACATTGTAATGCTCATCAACTAAAGCCATATTTTTCTGCCAGGAGTCATCCATGACCTCATTTCGAGCTTGATAGACAATATCACCGAGGATATGATGGTCGGAATGGATCGATGTGTCAGATAATTCGTGCGACTGAAAAGGAGGGCGCATGTCTGTCACCAGTGGTACCTGATCAAGATCATCTAAAAGCGACAAATCGTCATCCTCAGCATCGTCCTGCTTGCCATCGTATTCTCGGGTTCTCAGGCCCCGAGTAGGCAAAAACGAAAAAGCTCGAGCATTGTCCTGGTATTTCTGAAAATCAGCATTCATAGATTGCTCAAGTTTTTGTATTTCTTTGTATAAAGCGGATTTGTCAAATCGCGAGTCAGATATAGAACTCTGATCTGACTGCTTGTCATTGTCACGGTGTAAAGCTCCGAGAGTAGAAGTGAACTGTAGTGATCCTCCCTGATCCATGTTGGTCCTGTTTAAATGCCATGAACGGCCTTTCCCAGTTTCAGGGCGGGCTTGATGGCACGCGCCAATGTTTACATCCAATCAGAACACGGCTAAGCACAACCCAATAAACGTTGTATTGCTATGTGTGCAATTGAGCCAAGAGAATAACACGCACTATGTCCCCCTCCCCATTTGCTACTTTAGACACAGCAAGTTAACGGTATTGCAAGAAAATAAGGGGGAAGTTGTCGTCAAATAAGAAAACAAATGGGATATCTGTTATTCACGTAATGTTAGCAAAAGGATATTCATATTCAAAACGAGTGAAAGCGACTTTTGAGACATCTAAGGAGGGAGCCAGAGTAACCATGCCAAAAGTCAAATTAAAAGCTTATGTGGGCAATTTATTAAACTATCGCTTATGACACTTTTTTCGATTTCCAATGTATTATTTGTGCGAGCTATTTACGACCATTATGCGGATAACTTCTTTAACGATTTTCTTTTTCAAGATCGGAGATGCGGTATGTTTGTCTGTGACATTGATACACTAAGAGCGTTTTGTTTTTGTATGGCGCTTGTTAGTTCATTGGATCGATTGGCGGTCCTTTGCAGTGACTAAACCTGCATAAGAATTGGATCTCAGGTAGTCAATCAACAACCATTGGAGAAAGAAGAAACATTGTTACGGAGAACCAAAAAAAAAAGGACCCTTGAATCCTCCATTTGTCATTGCGTATATGTAAGGCATGTGGCATAGTGCGCTATTTTACAGCAAATAGGAACGTCGACTTTTTCTAAGGAAAAGAGAACGTTTCCCACGGCATTTCCACATTCAAATTAATATAGCCCGATGAAACACACTTCAAAACATCCTAAGCGCAATTCTACCACGTTCTAGTTGATTAGACAAACACTGATATGATTGGTGATTTCTACGATCAAACCACACATCATCTCTATTACTCTGGCTTTTTGCTAAAGTTAAGATCAAAGAGTTGTTAGGCTTTGTTCTTTCCGTCATTTTTTGTATCACTTTGACCCGAATAGGACATTCAAAAGTTTAAAATAACTAATGCCATATATGGAGAAAAGAAATTTTTGGGTTTCCATAAAGGGTCATTTTTCTTCTATCACATAGCACCAGCGCCGAGTTGTAGAAAAAAGTTGATTCTTGAAACAGAATATACAAAGCAGGAATATTGAGCTTAATAGTTCTACATAGAAAGAAATTATTCTAAAAATAAAGGGAAGTTTACCGCGGATGAATGGGATTTTCTGTCTACATCAGCAAAGGAATGATAGGGTGACATACAGATAACTGGAACAGAAGGGTATTGAAACAAAAAAAAACAAAGATCATAACCACCAAAGAAATAACGAAAACAAGATGAAATGAGAGAATAGCAAAGAGTTGATGAATAAAAGGCATTATCTACGATGTCAATAGATCACTCGATACAGGGCTAGGTGGAAACTGTGATTGATCCAGTTGAAATGTCAGAAACGGTCCATTGGTACCAGCAACCGTAGTTTCGTATTCATTTGAACTAGCCATCGCCAGCATGGGTTGTCCTAGGTCAGAAAAGCTCGAAGGCGAAATACATTCTGCCGCAGTATGCATAGAACGCATGTTACCTTATGACAAGAATACCCATGTTCAGTGAGTATTAACGGAATAGGCAAGATCACAATAATAACACTTACGAGAAGAATGCATATCTCGTTCCATCAGTTTTCGGATCATCATTTCCTGTCGCCATTGGATTTCTTTGGTTTCTTCAAATGCTCGCAAAAGATTGTTGAAATTTTCTTGAAGTAAGTTATACTGTTGCAGCAATTCGGCTTGGGAAACTTGAATCATGGCAAAGGATGCATGGATATCACCAGTTTCACGGCGCAGGACTTCTGAGTCCATTGCTTTCCGTTTGATTTCATGGAGTAAGTAGGCATGACCCCTTTGAAATTTCGGATGCGAGAATTCCCAGATTTCATTCTCGTCGTTCCCACGTTGACCTCGAGGGGACTTGTTAATCTTATGGAATCCGTACCTAGTTAGCAGGAACCAGTTGTCTTAGAAAAATGGATTAAACGAAGACTTATTTTTACATGTTCAATTGCCGAATGAAACTAGCATAATTACTATGCTTGAAGTGGACCGGAAGTATCTCTTGCGAAAACCGAGTAGCATTGCATACAAGGAACGATGTGCCAGCGGGATTCCATGAAATTAAATGTTTGTTAAGGCGATCATTCACCATACTATGCAAGAGTCTTAGTTTGCTGAGGAAAGCGATGCCAGGAATCTCCGTTTTCTACGTTACCTGTACAACTTGGTTATGAATGCACTAACACTTCGTCTTGTAGAACGTTTCCCGCGTGTGTAACAGGTAAAGTCGTCCTCATATTCTGCATTTTTGGATAGCATTGCCATAGAAGACGAAGTAGTTATGGGTAGTCGATTACTAGCGATAAAGCAAGGATTTGTGTTGCACTTTTGATCCGACATTGGGTTATGCAAAGAAGACATAATAAGAAATGAAAGGAAAGGACTGGGATGATACAGAAAGAAGAAAAAAAAAAGAACCAAATACATCATGATCGGATTTGATATATCCCTTAAGAAGGGTCCAATCGCCGGGTCATTCAGCAGACAAGAGAAACCTTGTGCAACTTAGATAAACCGTTATTGTCAAACCCTTTTAGAAAAAGCACGCTTCCATTTGCGGAAACCTCTCCAGATTGTGTAAATCCAATCTAACGAATTCATTTGTGACTACAAATTGTATTCACACTTCTTGTCATTCCCATTTCCCGCTGATGGTTTTTTTTTTCTCTTTCTTCATGGTTACAAAAAATTTTTAGGTTGTCCTAGGTTATTTTTTTCTTTTCTTTCCCAGAAAAAAAATATGGGGTAACCATAGATATGGCGCCGTTTTAAATCGTAGGGTCGAATCAAAATGGTATATTTGTTACTGCTACGAAACATTGCGGACCATAAAGTGAAAAAAGGAACCATCAGTTGTCACAGATCTAAAAAGGTTATCGTACGACTTTTGTTTCATAGGCGGAACACTGACCCGATCTACACGGGCCCTATTTTTAGTTTAGTCCCGTTCCCATTGTTGTTCTTTCCGTACGTCGATGGTACCAAGTCACAGGCAAATTTGAGTCACCATCAGTTCCATAGTCAATGAGGGATATTTGGACGGAAATGGAAGAAAACATGTATGGTTCTGCTGTACCAAGCTTTCTTTGATCCACAGTACTATTTCTCCGTCTCACTTGTGTTACCATGATCGAAATCTTGGATTTAATACATAACAGGGTTTCCGAGGGAAAATGAAAATCTGGATAGTGTGCGTACACAAAACGGATCCTGAGTGACCTATTTTTATGTCAAACAAAAAGATGACATTATACAAAGTGGACTACTTAAAATATTCCTATCCTTCATGCTTATATCACATAAATGGCCTCTTTCTTGTTCACCCTTCCAATTTCTGCTTTCGGCGTGTGAAGAACTTCAAGTGCCTGCATAATTGCGCGACTCTCTTCAGGATCCTGCAATAGCATGACATACGACCTGATTAATCGCTCCTCCTCTGCGTCTAACAAAGGACGAAGGAGAATTCTTTTTTTACTTTGCTTGTGCTTCCGCCAATGGTTAATCGTGCTCTTCGTCTGAAGTCCCACCGCACGTTGAAACTCATGTCGTCCCTCGTTGTCTCGCAATCCCTCCACAATCTGTAATAACAACACGCGTATCATCTCCCGAGACTCGGTATCCTTAAACTGATAACTAGCGTAGCACAACATACATAATGTGAGCACGCTCAATGATCGATTGGATACAGCTTCCTTGTCTAAAAATGGGTAATGCACATCCGTGATTTTGGAACAAATGTCAATGTCTGTCATTGGTGCTTGACTTTGATCCTCGGTAGCACCGGATGAAACAGGTTCTTGGCGTGCCGTTCTGACCATGTTTTCTTGCATGACGTTATCTCGCAGCAACGCTTCACGTATCCGTTTTAGGGAAACAGGCTGCTTCGGAGCACTTCCCGATCTTCTCGGGCTGGACCATGGATACAGGCTCTATAGAAATAGCTTAGCAACATAGCAATTACTACATAAACCTAACCTGAAGAACCTTTATCAACCCAGATACATAGTATACTTCTTGTCCCTGTTCATCACCGTTTGGTGATTGCTTATTAAAGGACTGCCTATGACGGGAAAATAATTTCATGACGTATAGCACCGTGAAAAAGTACTTGCAGCCTGGTCCCGAAGTTTAAACTAAGCTAATATCCGCAATTGCCGTGGATGTAACTTACCAGTGTCCGTCAAGCGTGTGGTAAATTGGCACATCTCTTGGATTGGATAGCTGTATTCTCGGACAACTTGTGCCCCGTTGAAAGACTGAAAAAGCCCTCCTAGAAAATCCAACAAAAGACACACGTATTCCTCATGAACACTTAATGATAATGATGGGTGAAGTACTCGATGGAGACAATCGGTTACAACTTCATCCTCGTTAGGATGTTTCCATAATAAAAGCAGGTTATACATCCAATTTTCTTGATGCTAAAGTGTTAAAGATATTTAGTTGGCAAGATTAGTCCACAATAATACAATTACCTTGAATAGTGCTTTTATCAAAGAACGGGATATTTTACATCCTTCAAACAAATTTAACCATCCAGCCATCTTCTCGTCTTCAGGTTGCGCACATTCTGTTAACTGAACGGGCAGGAGAAATTCGCTCAAAGAGCCAGTAAGGGAATAGAGTGGTTCCGGAACTTGAATCTGGAAGGGCTGATTGATGCCTAAAAACGGCCATGCTACTTGTCGAAGATCGCACCATAGAAGCTGGGTTTTCCAATCTGATATTGACCTGCATGTTAATTTCGCTTGGTATTACAGGAATTGTGTACCATAACTCCCAAGTTCCTCAAAGAAAATTTCCATCTCGGAATGGTAAGTGTGCTTCGTCTTCAGTACTTGCTCATTTCCATTTTCCGACCAGGCCTTTAAAGTATGCAAGGCATTGCCTAAAACACAGGATAATCGATGACAATACAATCGCACCAATTCCAAGTCTTGCAGACGAATGCCTTGTGGAAGTTGATGGTTGATATTGCGCAGGTTCATTATCTTTGATAAGGAATGCGCGAACTGGAAATGAGATGCCTTTAAAACAATTGGTAGACCAACTGAACAAGGCTTCCCTTCGTAAAGATTTTTGACGAGAGTAAGCCAATTCTTACTTCGCGCTGATTTAACTTGACAGAAGCTATTAAGAACGTGGAGAGACAATCTGAATAACACCACGTTCGATTCATGTTCTTCTTCATTTGGCCTGAGAATAAGTGCGTTGAGCCAAGGTAGCACGCATTCTGTCAAAAGATCCGCTGGATTCAAAATAGTCTTGGTGTTGTATGCAATAGACTTCTCCGGCAGTAGTATGATTGGATACTCCCCAAAACCTTCCTAAAGGCAAATAGTATGATTATTTTAAGACAATATCAATATTGCTATCGTTACCAATTCACAGCAGCTTGTAATAAAAGAGGAAATATTCGCTGTATTCTCATGAATAGATTTATAGTTCGTGAATTGTAGGATATCTTTTAGGACATTCATTAGTATAGTCCCCGAATTGGCTTGCTTGAGCAAGCACAGATCCCATAGTTCTCTTAAAACGGGAATAACGGCCAAATGTTGTTTTGCGCTTTTGAAGCACGATATGACCAACTCGTAAATGACTTGATATGGCCAGATAACCGAAAGCTTGGTTAAACAAACAGCTGATTAAAAACCGGTAACGGAATAAAGTTTAGTATTACCATAATCAGTTTTTGGATAGTGGCGCGTTGCTGCTCCTTTTGTACATGTTTGACATCCTGGCTTTCTTCGCTTACGATCTGATTAAGAACCTTGACAAGTTCGGCACGAAAATCAATCGGCCAATACGCCAGACTGGAGAATGTAGGTTTCTTTATGCCGTGGTTTAAGCTTTATTGACATTAGTATGATAGAACAAAGAAAGCAAAGTTCTTCTTACATGTAAATAAATGTGTAGTTTCGGAATGCAGATAAGTCTCTAGTGTCATCAATATATTCAAGTGACGAAAACAGTAACAAACATAAACTCTGCAAGGCAACAGTTATTAGATTAACCCAAGGTATACATCGGCAGTACCTTAATCTCTTCAACCTGTATCATATCCTCTCCATGGGTTTGATGGATGGTCACAAGTTTTAAAATAGTATGGTGTAGTTCCTCTTGAAGTTTTTCTTGGTAAATGAGTTCACAAAAAGTAATGAGAGTGTCATGCCTCGTCATCTCACTAATTGTGTTGTTAGAAAAGCATTTCATTGTTACCACGTAACACACATGACCCACAAATCTGCAAACTGCATCATGAGCTTCAGGACAGATTTCCACCCGCTCTTTTGCCCCTGCAAAATCTGCAAGCACCATATCTTGCAATAGATCACGGCCAATTCATCCAGCCCGTTAGAACCACACTCCTTTCCTAAGCTACTGACAAGCTTGTCATATATCGAATCACTAAAAACGCTTTTCGATGGTGAAGGATATAAGTGTTCTCTTAATGCTAACGGCTGACTTGGTAAACAATAGCTTCGTATTCGCTCGCATATTAGAAGGAATGCATATTTATGCAAATCTTTCTTTGTCATTTCTTCGTTCCTTGCACGATTCATCCAGTTGTTAAGTAAGCTTTCAGTTTTGAACCTGTTTAGCAAAATAAGAACTGGTATAATGTTATTAAAGCAGTACAAAAGACTTACGGGATTGATGTAACAAGCTTTAACGTCTTCCTCTTTTTACAAGAAGTTTGATTGTGGTTCTTAATTTCGCCCTGCATCGTACAGGATAGTAATGACGTGCTTTCATGATTAGCCTGCAGGCTTCTATGCTTACGATCCACCTGATTGATCAACGATATCAAGTTCTTTGAGCCTTCTGAAAATATGTCATCTTCAGATTTTATCGCTGCTAATATAGTTTTTGCTGCTGTCGCTAATCGGACCTGACGTCGACAGATTATGCTGTCCTTTGCAGTTGCTGCAAAGATATCTTGTAAAACCGATAGCATCTCTGCTAAAATGTTCTTATCTGCGCTATAATGTTAGCGAATGCAGACATCGCCACTAGCTTAATTCATACCTTTGAAATGCAGCCGATTTTCCAAAAACCTGACTGCTTTATCAAACAGGTCTTCACTTGCAATACACATGCATATTCGCAAATACATAGGGTAAAAGCGCTCTTCTGATTGGTTATCAGCTATCATCAATTCCTGCACTGATTCCGCCGCAGCCTAAGATGCACAAGTCAAATTAGAACTTGGAAGGTGACAAGACAATCTAACTAACTTCAGGTGATAGCTGGTATAACGCAGTTATGGTATGATTGAACAACGCATAATGGTCTATCAGTTGAATGAATTCTGCAGGCCCCAAGCCGCGATGATAGCGCGACACGGCGAAGCTCGTTTTGCTTTCTAAAGGAGAAACAATAAGAACGTTTCGCGTTAATGTTCGATGGTACCTTTTCGTCGTTTCCAGGCACGAAATAGAACTGTATGAAGCGCGTATTCTGTATCAATCTCATTTTCTCCGAGTTGCAGTGTCTCTGATAGGCTTCGCTGAATTAACTCCACAATTCTACAGCGGGAATCAGGTTGATCAGTCTTCGTGATCGATCAGATTGATCTACCCACGCTTCTGTTTTCGAATCGATTGCCTCGCTCTGTTCAATGTATTCAAATACACCATTAAGGTCCGCCTATTGATGCATAACCATATAGATTAGATCGGATCACCCTGTGGTTTAATTGCTTTCACCTGAAAGAGTTGCTCCATTATGCTAATAGGGTTCGTTTCGCTGTCACAAGCATTGAAATTTGGACTTTTCAGTTGCCTGCAAGGGTGTTTCACGATGGAGATCGAGAAACAAGCCGCTGTTCTTACCTATGTGAAAGAGAATATTGCCAACATTGTCTTTAAGCCTCTGCATGCAGGCGAACAAGAGATACCAGATATTGACAAACTTCAGAAAATGGAGCAAGTACTGCGTGAAGATCCCGGTCTGTTTCTTAGTAAATGGGGCCGCTACCTGCCACGAGAGATCTTGAGCCAATTTGAGGATCTGCAAGGTAAGCAGATCAATACTATGTTTTCTTCCTTTTTAATGTTCGTCCATGGAAGACTACGAGGTCATGTTTTATCTTCGTAAACTGGTTCAGCACGATAGCCCTTCTGCCTCCCCTCCTGCAAGCGACGGCAGGGCAAGAAGAAAAAGTTCAAAAACGCACACGCGTATACATAACCGTCGCTTTGAATACCTCAAGCGACATTTACGGGAATCATCCTATTTTTCAGATGAAACCATGCAAATGCGTGAGCCAATGTTGTATGAGCAATACATTGGGCAATATATCAGCGAAGAGGAGAAGAACGCACCATTCGGTAGTGATGTGAACCTGGTGCAACGTGTTCTAAAAGATATCGATCGAGATTATGTGAACGAACAAGTGAAAAAACAAAAGGAGATCCTAGCAGAACAAGAGGAGGAGGAGGAGGAGGAGGAGGAGGAGGAGGAGGAGGGCAATGACGAAGATATCGCGATGAACGAGTCTAAAATGTCAAACAACGGAAGCACATCCTTTGGCGGTGCACAGACCTTTTCCTCACCATCTTGGAGTGTAATTGTCTGAGAAATGATTTGAAGCAAATGTCTAATGAGAAAGCAAAGGATGTAGAGTCCATGTCGGCATTCCAACAGAGTCAGCACGATGAATTTGTGCGGTTAATGGAAGAGCGCTTTTTGGATGGAAAAGATGTAGGTGGATTAGGGTGTGAAAGAAGATCGCTGATGTTTTAGCAGACGGAATTTGATTATAGCGCAGTGGATTATAACGAGGTAAATGAGATCGCAGGAGGCAATCGTACAGATCACTAGATCATTTGTCCCAGGAATATGATGACCTTGAAGAAGAAGAACGAGATATTCAGGAACGTTACTTTGATTCTGAAGATCCACAAGATGGCAATCCACCAGCTACGTCTGTGTATACGGGAAAACTGGACTATTAAACAGAAGATTCAGTACAACCCACCCTAGCTGACGGAATGAACTAGCAGATAAATTTGAAATTTGTCTTTTCTTTCAAACCTAAAGCCGTCGGCAGCTCATTTTTCTTTGGCTCTAAGTTTCTATTGTCACAGTACATTAGAACAAGCCATCAAGTGAATGGGATGGTCTGCATTTTGGCTAGCGCTCCATATCCAGTGAATGACGAAAACAAGCTACGGAGCACAGCACCCCAAAGAAAAAATTTAATTGAATGATTCAAGCGATTAACAACAGTGCAATAACTTCTATATTTTCTTGTATGGTTTTGAATACAGCTGAGCTCTTACTGACTCTACCGCTCACACAAAAGCAAAAAGCAATGATTTTTACATTGACGTGATTGTCAGTGATCAAAACCGCAAAGTCACTGGAGGTATATCGAGAACGCATAGTATGCTTTAATGGTTCATAGAAAAGAAGAAAAAATGTATGTGGAACCATTGATGTACTCATCGGCCATATGTACTGACATGCTCTTATGGAGAAGCAATAGTAAAGAAATTAGATGGACCATATGTTGGTAGCGACATGCATGCTTTATTTTTGCTCAGCTCCGTATAGCCCGTTATGCACGAACTCTCCTGCCTCTGAAGACATTTGCTGCAGTCGTTATAATGATCGTGTATTTTGAGCTGAGAGACTTTGTGAAATCGATATGTTTGTTAGGTTTTTCTTACATAATAGGATAAAAAACTCCGTATCATAACTAATCTTCTATCTCAATAAAGATAAGGAATTCTGCCCTAATAACCCATATAAAAAATTGAACGATAACCTTGTAGGGCGGTTAGACAAACAAATCTAAGAGGCTTAGTAAAGAGCGTAGTAATCTCCACATGAACACTAAAACTGATTAGAACATACATCAAATTCTTCTAGAGTTCATAGGGTAAATCGACGTGTTGAGAGGGTTCAAAAGCAAAAGATTATCATGAAAAGTATGGCTCTAATATTAGATCTCCAAACTTTTCATACCCTATACATGCTTAGTCTGTCCTTAATATGGCCTCCACATAGAATGACTAGAAATAGAAACGAAGTATTCAGCCATTAAAGGACGTGTGTTGAATAATAATCTGCTCTCATGATAAGTATTTGTTGATGTCGTGTCTTTTCTTAATTAAAGTATTCTATAAGACCCATTCTTCATCATGGGATTAGATATAAAGAACCTCTATATGCATATTCTCAGAACAAAATCTGTAGTTGACCATCCATTGCATCTAAAAGCTAATATATATGGTGATATGCAAACATACACTGGATTAACACATAAGCATAAATTTGATATGCAATTGACACAAAGTTTGTGTGCATCTGATCTAACATTTCTCTCTGAACAAAGTATTCTGAGACGACTTATATGCGTCTGCTGCAACTACCGAGAATTGTCAAGTGAAAGAACAATCAAAAGTCCTTTGTCGCACTAAATAGGAGTATTTACTAGGCTTCTTTCCTTAAGCTGATCGTCCATTTATTGAACGGATATTTATCCTTACAAACAAGACAAGACCATTTAAAACAGTTCATGTTTTGTACACATCTATCCACTTGTTTGGTATGGTTAATTTTACAATAGTTAAGTTGACAATGAGTAAACAAGATATATAAATCGGGTAATGCGAATATTCATTATCTTCTATGCCGATCTACTAAGACGCAACTAACCAAATATCGTCCAACAAATGCGCATGGCTTGTACAGAGAATGATCATATGGCCATGTCGATACTGGAGGACAAGGTTGCCAAGCTGTTATCTGAGGTAGGGATTGCAGGATCACAGTCCATTTGTAGAAAGAAATAGCGTGGGAACCCATACTACTTCCAACGCGCAATAGAAGTAAATCTGTAACATGTAACATGTAACGTGTAACCTGTAACCTGAATGTGCTTTGGAATACATGATGCAAGAAGGAAAAAAAGGACCTATGATTTTACAGTCGGATCGACCAATACTTAGCGCAAAATCAAGAACTCTGGAGATCACCTGTGCCAACACGTTGCATCTTACTATTCTATGCAACACATAGCTATAGTACGAACAAAGTTTTCTTTTCTAAACATGTACGCCTACATGCCTATGTACAAGTTGATGATTTTCTTCCTACATATTTGCCTCAAATGGGTTAAGTTCTTGCAAAGCATATCGTAATCGGATTTAACTGAATGATTAACCAGGTATACCAAAGAGATTTGAGTTCATGGACGTCAAAGATGCTTCATTTTGCATATCTAAAGATGGTGGCAGGTTATTCTAACTTACTAACTACTATTAGATAATGGTAGAACCTAATATTTTAATCTATACAATCTACAAGTATATTCACTGATCACTGCATTGAATAATTTATGTAAAGAGCAAGGATTTTTACTAATGATAACATATACAATAAATTTTTATTCATACGGTTTCCTGTTTTTTGCTTACTGCTGTGAAGCTGACTCTACACGAAACATACTAGGCAAGCACGTGTTAATAAAAGAAGCGGCGGTTTCGCTTGATTGATTTTCCGGGAAACTGACGAAGAAAGCAAAAGCGAGGACGAAAAGGAAAATAAGCGGATACCACCAAGTCCAGCACACCGGCTGTTTCTCCGACTCGTATATCCTCTGTTTCTGCTGATTGGCAAGCTTGCTAGGTGTAGGCACCTTACCGAAATGGCGACAAACTTGATCGGCCGTCAATTTACTACCTGCAAGTACGATCGGAACGCCTGTACCTGGATGCGTCGAAGCACCAACAAAAAATAAGTTGTCGAAACGGCCGGTAGAATCTTTGGTTGAAGGTCGGAACCATAGAACCTGTAATATGTTGTGCGACAAACCAAGAACTGAGCCACGCCAGAGATTGAACTTGCTCTGCCATACGGTCGGGTCGTTGACGATCTCATGTTCGATTAAGTCATGGAAGTTTTCGAGCCCAAGTCGTTGCGCAAGCACTTCAAGTACCATCCGACGAGCGCGGTTGACCATGGCAGCGTAATATTTTTCGTCAGAGCCTGTTTCCAGGCCGCGCATATGTCCGACAGGAACTAGCACCACCATGGTATCTTTGTTCGGAGGAGCAGCCGTAGGATCAATACGGGAAGGTATGTTTACATAAAAAGAGATTTCGGACGGTAAACTGTAATCTTGAAATATTTCATCGAAACTTTCCCGATAGGCCTCTGCCAAAAAGATGTTGTGTACATCCAGCTGTGGCACGACTTGCTTGAGCGACCAGTAAAAGGATATGGATGACGAAGTAAGTTTCTTTTTAGCTAAGTGGTTCTGGGTCCATTGACAAGGGGGTAGGAGGTTGTGATACGCATAGACAAGATCGGCATTGCACACCACGGCGTCGGCTTCGATGACCTCGCCGTTCTCCAGTGTTACACCTGTCACGCGCTTTGCGTCTGTGTTGATTTTGGCAACAGGTGCTTCATAGATGAACTTGGCACCGTATTTCTGGGCGGCAATAGCTTCCAGTTTTTGCGCGACCATGTTGAAGCCTCCTCGAGGATACCAGATACCTTCAGCAAACTCCGTATATTGCAGCAGACTGTACACTGCTGGCGCGTCAAAAGGCGACATACTGGCGCACATACAAAAGTGATATGAGTTGGAAAGATGCAAACAACAAATAGATCTTACCCCATGTACATCGTCTGAAACGTAAACGCCATACGCATTTTTTTGGTTCGGAAGTACCTAGAAGCACGGGAATAGATCTTACTGAAAAGATGAAGACGCACAATCTCTGGTGCGTGCTTAAGTCTGACCATATCCCAGAATGACTCGAAGTTCTGCTTAAGAGCCAAGACGACACCTCTCGTATAATGAACATGTGTCTCGCCCATAAACTTCAAAAAGTTACCGAACCCATCTTGTCCCTCGATTCTCTCCATTTCTGCCTTCATATGGGATAGATCGGATGATAATTGGATCGCGTCCCCATCATCAAAATAAATCTTGTAGTTATTTTGGCAACGTAGCAGTTCTAGATGGTCTTCAATCCTTTCATCTACATCGGCAAAAGCTTCTTCAAACAGCTTGGGCATTAAATACAGAGAAGGACCTTGATCGAACCGATGTCCATCATGATGTATAAAGGAACATCGGCCTCCGACGAAGTTGTTCTTTTCTAGAACCGTCACTTGAAAACCTTCCCGAGAAAGTTTTGCTGCGGTGGAGACACCACCTACACCGGCACCAATGATGATAATGTGTTTTTGAGACATAAAGAAAGATATCGAACGAATCGTTATCCCCGTGGAATTTATAACCTTGCATAAATTCGAAAAGAACGATTGATTTACCTTTTCAAGAACCTGCGTTTTATGGTATGCACCAAGTAACTTTGACTAATATCCATTTTCTTTGTCTAGGCTCTCCGAACATAGCATGCAAATGATCACTTGAGGAAGCGAAAAATTGCTTGGTATGGGAAAACGGCTCTAATGTGTATGCCCTGTGATTAATATTTTCTTCGCAAATTCGTTTTTGGCACGATAAGTTTTTGAACAATTAGGATGCACTTGCCTTCAACTTCCGTGGACAATGAAAATCCGCTTCAATGCCACTTGCATGCTGCATGTGTCCCTTCGTTTCGCGCTCTCAATGGGGAACGTATCTCGTTATAAAAGACTCATTCAAAGAACGCTTCTTTCTCACTTGGTTCTAATTTTTTGTTTCTTTTCCTTATCCAAAAACTTTTTGCAACCATGCTAACTTACATGGAAGTACACTTATATTATACATTACCTGTACTTGGATTACTGCTTTTACTTTATCGGCCCTTTCATTCTGCCCAGGACACATTCAAATGTCTCTTTCTAACTGCCATGGCGTTTGGTACAGCTACTCCCTGGGATAATTACATCGTGTACCATCGCGCTTGGTCCTACTGTCCAAACTGCGTTGTGGCTGTTATTGGTTATGTCCCTCTGGAAGAGTATATGTTCTTTGTCATTATGACGGTGACAACAGTAACTTTTACAAACCTTATTATGCGATGGCATCTTCCAAGCAGTTTTATCGTCCCTGATGCACCAGTATTCAAGTCTATGTGTATCCGCTACCTTCCAATCGTTGCTTTTCTGGGGATTGGAGCAAAAGCATGGGTAAATTCTACATTATATGCGGCCCGTGCACTAAGTTCATCTAACTTATCCTTTTCTCTCTGTTTGCCTATAGCTAGTTGCCGCGCCTGAAACTCATCGATTCTATGCTGCCTGTATTCTGTGGTACGCCTGTCCTGTGCTTGGCTTACTTTGGTTTGGCTCTGGGGAATATATCTGTCGCCGCTGGCTGGGCGTCCTCACCTCCATCCTGGTTCCTACTGCGTTTCTGTGCTGGATAGACCAGATTGCCATCGGTGCTGGCACCTGGCATATTTCTCTGCGTACAAGTACTGGTCTGATGGTGGCTCGCCACTTGCCACTAGAGGAGTTTATGTTCTTCTTTCTGATCAATACTGTATTGGTCTTTGCCACATGTGCCATCGATCGCGCGAATGCTATTTTGCAACTTTACCAAATAAGAAAACTGGCGAACAAACATCAAGCTCAATCCACTATTGGATACTTTATTGATCTTACTTGGGCCTTTTTACAGTCCGATCAGGCACTAGACCCGGAACCACTACGCGATCTGGATGCCACTTGGAATATTCTAAAAAAGTCATCGCGTTCGTTTTACACGGCTTCCGCCATATTTCCTTTCAACATCCGCCAGGATCTCGGTGTGCTCTACGGGTTCTGTCGTGCCACGGATGACCTGATTGATAACGAAAATGTCCCCTTGGAAAAACGCAAGGAACAACTTAATTTAGTCCGGCATTTTGTGCATGAACTTTTCAGCCAGAAGACCAACAGATTCACTATCCAATGGAAATGCTACAAGGAGCTTCCATCATCTTGTCTGATTGCGCTTCGATGCTTTACTCGTCTTCGACCGACCTTAGAAGTGGATGCAATCCAGGAGCTCCTCGATGGATATGCCTGGGATTTGGATCGGCGCCCAGTTGTGACTGAACAAGATCTTATCAGGTACTCTGCATGTGTGGCCAGTAGCGTGGGCGAGATGTGTTCTCGGATTATTCTTTTGAACAATGACAAGTCTGATTTAAGCTGTTTCCGATGGACCATTGCAAGGGCGCGCGACATGGGGTTGGTCTTACAGTTCATCAATATTGCCCGTGATATTGTGACGGATAGCCAACAACTGGGTCGTTGTTACATTCCGCGGAAGTGGTTGACCGAAGACGAATATCACCTTCTTTTAACTGGTGCTGCACGCAAAATCAGTGACGCACGTCTACGACAACTAAGTTTGACCCTAGTGCATGCCGCTAACGATGTATATCGCCGAGCAGGCCGCGGTATTTTACGTCTACCAACGGAAAGTCAAGCAGGAATTCGCACCGCATGTGCAGTTTATAGTGCGATTGGAGACGTTCTTCAAAGGTCAAAAGGATACCCCACACGAGCTTACATTAACACCTGCGAACGTATGTGGATCGTCTTAAAAAGTGTATATAGCAGCGAGCATTCATATCCCACGCCAAGAAAGGGCAAAGTGCGCAGCTTTGTTGTGGAGTGATGATTTCATTGTTATCTTCTATTCTTTATTGTTTTGTCAAGTAGTAATCATTTGACATATTCCTTGTGAAATTTGCTATAATAAGATTTTCTGTACCTATATAGTTTATACTCAAATACGGATGATCCGAACTTGTTTTCCTCATTGGTTTTTTAAACTTCAAACATTCTTCTCCGCTGCAGATACATGGGTAGAACAACCCCTTAAGTTCACTGTGTATGAAACCAATGTTTTCTTTGGATTTGATTTACTAAATAAAATAGGTATTTCTCTTTGCTAAACATTCGACCCCTGCGGTAAAGTCGTTATCGATGTGAGTTTAGATATCAAACTACTAAATTTGTTAAAAATCAGTAGTACTCTACCAGCAACTGCTTTATTATGACTGCATTCTTTAATCTATCTACTGGCAATGCTTTGTATGCTTGTATATATAAATTACATTACAGCTGGAGCGCTTCATTAGTCCCTACAAACCTGGTCAAGCTCACATCAGAGTAATCATAGATATTTTATAGCACTTATTTCAAGGGGCTATCAATAAAGTGCTATCAATCTTCGAAGTTCTTAGAGAAGTTCAATTTCAGTTTGCGGAAACCACTAACCACATACTCCGTTTCTGTTATTCTTTTACTCCGGGACCTACAAACCTAAGTTAACTTAGGGATACAAGATAAACCGAATAAATAAATAAATAAATTAGCTATTGGGCTCTAGCATTTAGACACCAATCTAATTGGCTTGAATTACATCATACGCTTCCAAATACTACTCATTGCGTTAGAAAACGATTGCTGGATGCTTTGTAATGTTGGTTTCTCGTTGCTCAAAATTCAGTAGTACTAAAAATCAATAGTAGCATGCCAATAAGACAAAATAGTACATATTAAGAAATAAAAGCGCTTCATAACGAAAAAACTGCTGGGCGCAGTATTTCTGCCTTTAGCACTAGCATTTCGACGTCATCCCACCGCGCATGGCCCAAGCCAAAACCAATATCTTGGATTGCAGTTTGGATTTCAAGAGGGATATGGCAGGCCAAGGTATGAACGTATGCAGCTGGGCATCAGCAGAAGTCGAACCTAGCTCAACGTCTTCAATAGAGCTTTAAGTAAAAAGTAAGTTAGTCTTAATGACTTAGTCAGCGTTCACTAGTATTTTTGCGCCGTATTACTCATGAAAAACAAAATCTACTGATATAAGAAATCTAATCTGGTACTTCTTTAAAAATGAACGGTCCTTTGATGTCGATCTTCTTTTCTAATAAGCACAAGACATAAAAATTGATATATCAAGCTTTCTCTTTTGCAATAGTAACCTGAATCTCGGAAAAAAAACGCGCATACATTGCCCATATACTGCTAAGATGTTATTTATTGCTATATTCATTCTTAAGCTCAGGACATGCAGCTGTTCATGTTAACTTTTTATCCATTATTGGACATCCGAAATGCCGCTGACTATTTCAGTAGATTCCCACAAAGGCTAATTGCTTGGTGCAGTAACTGCTCGGCTAAGGCATACTGTTATTAGGAAACACTTCCATTTCCACAAGATTCATATCATTAAAGCAAGTATCTGATTGAAAATGGTCTGCAAACCCTTGTATCTAATGAGTATAATACTTAGCTGAACAACTACCTGTGCTAATATTTTTCTTTGGTTTGGATCATATATAGAACTGGTTATGTACTTTTCAATAAGACATGTGGTTTCTATAAAATGCAATTGCGAAAGAAATGGCTGAGCAATAAAACTGAAGTAATGCTAACTGGATATGTTCATTTTGTTAACCATGACCAAACTTTTATCAAAGTTAGGAGTTAAAAGAAGAAAAGTTCAACCGGACCTGTCCGCTGACAACTGGTTGTTGTTGTTCTCCAAAGGAAACAAGTTGATTTCCGAGGTCCGCATTACAACAATCCGCTGAATCCTCTGAATAAAGCGTAAATCTTACGGCAGATCTTCCGAGCTGAGTATCCCCAAAAGGGAGAAGCCGGCGACCTTTGGCAAAAGCGCAAAGCCTAGTGTTCCCATGATGCAGTGACAAAATTGGAAGCAGTAGATGGAGAAGATGACTAGGAGCGCCTAGTTTCAACCATGGCAACACAACACATTCTCATGCACAACGTTATCAAATGACGCGTTTGATTTTGCTTTCTGAAGAGAATGTCAGTAAACTTGCTAGCGTTCTTCTCACTAGCGCCACATTGCGATCTCACATCCCACGGTCATAGAAAAAAAAGTATCGATACCATAGCCGCTGCTTGCGATAGTAAAACGCTTCGTACGTTAAATTACCATTCTCATTCTGGGATCGTCCACTGACCACGAGCAGTTGTAGTAGATTATAAAGATAGATTGCCTAGAATATCCTAATACTCAAAATCAATTACTTCCTGTATATCTGAAGTAAGCGAAACATCTAATCGCAGTATATTATATCCGATATCGCTAGCAGCGACACGCAAGTCAAAAGCTTGCAATGTGCCGAAGGGCATGGTCCAGAATGGCAGCTATAAACGCGATACGCAGTTGTTTTGAACAACTCGTTCATTAGAATGTTACCATAAAGAAAAAAGCAAGCGATCTGGGGGCCTCAATTTCTCTTCAGATAAGTTATACATGGATAGAGATTCTAACGTAGACCAACAGGTAAGGGTTGCTCTTCCTATTCCCAATGGTACCGGTTGTCAATCATAGTATCAGTACAAACACATCGTGGGCCAGCTTGTGTCGTAGAATTGGCATTTCATCTTTCCATGTAGTTGAACTTCCTGTAATCCTAAGCGGATTAGGGTTACGATTGACTCCGAAAGGAAAAGTATCCCGGAAGACATCAAAGTTCACAACGCACAAGAAACGAGCAGGTTAGTGTAAGAAAACTAAGGTAGGGCAGATATTAACCTTTCCGACGTGATAGGGAAATGCAAATCAGAGATAAAGACTTTCGAGCGGTAGAAGAAATACCAAAAAGAAGCCTTTTTCAGCATTGAAGGAGTTGTATTTGCCAAGAAACCACCATGCGGAGAAACTGGTGGTAGCAAAAGAGAGAATATGGAGTGCTGAACAAAGTGTTAAGCAGAGCCATATAGAATGGTGCGTAGACTCACTTTGAAGTTACGTAGCAATCAGTATACGAGCAGTTTAACCGACAAACGGTTGATATCTGTATAAAGGCTGCATGATTTATAATAGCGTATGATCGGAGCTTAGGATGAATGAATGTGCGACAAATATTACAAACGGCAGCTGAAAAGACGATGTTACAAGCTTTGGTAGTTGGATTACGGTACAAACATCGAGCAGTTAGAGACAATTTACTCAGACAAAAATATACTAAAATATTAGTAAAGGCTTCAGATAGATGATGCATCGAAAATGGAGGTAGCACAGGCTATGACATCTGCTTCCAGCTCTTAAATCTTCGAAGTTGCAATGAAAGTTGGTCAGGATGCCGGAAGAGTGTGTATTTATGGTAGTACAGAAGGAAGTTTACATTTTTTCATTACGGATATTCTCATAAAGAACTGAAAATACAAAAATTTTCGTTTTCGGCACCACAGCAAAGATAAAACAATAACTGAGAACCGCGCACTGTACAAAAAGAGAGAAAGAGAGACAGAGAGGGAGATGAAGAGGTGTATATAGAAGTAAGGGACCTCTCAAGCGAAAAGGACTGAATGCATGTTAGTTCAAGGAAAATAGGCGAGCCTGCAAAGTCGAAACAAACGTACCTGGAAAAGGGAAGAAGGTATCGCTGGCGGCAACCGGGAACCATAAATTCAACTCCGACCAATAGCACCAGTTGCAACTGTCAATGGTGCCAAGGGTATGCAAGATTCCTGTTATCGCACCGATTATGCTAGGAAACAAGGCCAGAAAAAAACATAATGATGTTCTTTCTTCTGCAGTGGTGTGATTATGGACATCATAACCTCCGAAAGCAATTATAGAAAGTGGTGCCCGTGTCATGAGCCTAAGATGTTCGCAAATATAACATCCGAAGTGATACCCTTTGCATCAGCGATTGCAACCAAATATGGGCTTGGAATAACTTCTTTCTTGTAAACATTGGGTGGGAAAACTCAAGGATCGGGTGTAGGTTCATATCTGAATAACCGTATGACAAAGTAAGTGACTCTCGCTCTGATATGGTTTGAAACACATGCGAATGATAGATGGAAGGATTATATATACTAGGTTAAAATGCTTGTTGCTTTGAGCTTATCCAAATTGTAAAAGCCTTTAACACCCTGGGAATGCTCTGAAAACAGAGAGAGTGGTTCAAACATCAAATGCGTAAAAACTAGCTGCTATTTATATATATGGCATGACATAGATTGCTCAAGCAGCCTTAATCATCAACATAACATGCAATATTGATCTGTTCTTTAACAGAATGGTTCTGCCCCTCTTCAAACTTGGCTGCGCTCAGCTAGAGAACAATTTTAGGCCCTACGTTATCATTCACTGTTAACTCGACTTACCAACCCAGAACTTGTAGTTGCTTGAATAACCTTCTGCTTAAGTTGCAGGGATGTTGTGCAAGAATAAAAAGTCTGCACCAATATCAAAAACTTTTCACAACAGCAATCGAATCGACTCCCTAATGCAGCTTTGGTCTCCGCTCCATAGGGATGCTGCTGCGAACACTAACATTAGGTAAGTGTGGAAGCAGTTTAGCCATATCGACCGAGCGTACTTAAAAAGTACCAGAACAGATCCTGAATTCTGGAATTGTCGGGCAACAGTTCCCCAAGAAACATAGGTAGGACCTGATGTCTTTGTATACAGACAACGGTAATCTCATTGTGACATTCTTGTATTCCTGTACTGGTACATTGTACTACTCTATTTATTCTCCACGCCGGATTGAAGAAGGACAAGAAACAATCGCTGGAAGGAGAAAACGGTGCTTTAATTTCTCTGATTGGGTTTGGAACCCTTCTCGAAGTTCCTTTAAGCTATCTGTTTAACCCTGGAAGACAATTTTGTTCAAATTTGGGCAATCATACCAACCTTCCTTTCGTTTATGTATGTAACAATCCTTCTGTTTTGCCATGAATCATACTTCCTTGCCGCCCATAACCACATTATTGTCATTGTCTCCCTCATGCCCACCTAAACCTCCTTCATTGCATCTATCGCCACCAACACCTCCAATGTATCATTCTCCATGCTTCGGACCACATCATCCACTTTCTGCAACAGTATCACCGATTCTCTCGCCTATAGACTCCTACGCATCCTCTCGATCTTCTACGCTCTCTCCTTGCCCGTACCAGTCAGCACTTTCTTCAGACTTGTTAGCTTTACCGTTCTCGCATCCGCACAGTTCGACTCAATCACCAGACAGAGGAATATCACCTGCGCCACCAGCAGTGCTCGATCAGCTGCCACCCTTAACAAACTATCTTCCATCATTGTCTCCCATGACATCTTCTACTTCTTCACCAGTATCTTTAATATCAACCGAGGTTGCTTCCATACAACAAATGGCATCTACTCGAGTTATTCAAGCGTCCAAAAGCTTACCAGTTCTCAAACGCCGACGCGGTAGACCGCCGAATGCAAACAAAGCAATTGATGAAGGCGGATGGGTATTTCTTGCTCCGACTGTTTGGGACGTGAACACTAGTAAACGGCAATCCGAAAATCCGGTTTCTGAAGAGATAGGCGGCGTTGAGAATGGATCCATGGCGGCATTTACTAGCTTTTCCATGGACGCAGTTCTTCATATTCCGAGAAAAAAACGAGGTCGGAAGCCGAAACATCATATCGAAGGCAATTCGTGCTTCGTATGGAAACAAGTAGCGACCGCACAGACACCCCGGCTGACAAAACCCCGCCACTCAAAGTAGCCTGAAGAAAGCAGGTGACGAAGCATGAAGGTTGACTAACCATATGCTCGCCTACCTTTTTGTTCCCTTAAAAAGGTTCTGATTAGCTGTATTCCTTTTGCAGGGCTTCGGTCACTCTTATGCTGCAAAGGCTCATAAGCTCTTACTGAGTTTAATCGCCGTCTTCCATTCATACGAGTTCAATGTCAGCAATTACTGACACGTATAGATGGTATGACAGATAGTGCAAGCGCTAAATATATTGTCGTAGAGAAATTTTGCCTTTCAAAGTGTTTAATGAATAAACTACGAACATCCTAACCTAACCGAGATCCTACATTTGCTAATCGAGCTTTTCGAGTTAGGTGATACAGTCTTTATTGGCTTGTAATATTCAAACCATCCGTTGCACAAGATCTTTCTATGCGTTCATGGTACACTCTCCTCTAAATCGATCTCGCTCTCAGTTAATTCCGTGATTTCAGCTTGATAAATAGCACATCATTCACCAGCTATTTAAAAACATGCAGCATCACTATGTCACTAGCATGTGCGCTCTGCATTAGTTCTGTCAACTAAATGTGAGTCTTCGTACGAGCATTGCCTTCTAGTTTGGGATCAGTTTTGCGAATTCAATCCTTTCCTGTTTTTATAACTCATCTGTATATATTGCGCTTGCCTGGCTGACCTTGTTGATCGAACTTGATAGGGTATCGCTAAAAGTACGATCGGAACGATTTCATCGTAGTGTGTATGTGAACAAGAACTGCTGCAGGCACTCCCTTCGGGCGCTTCCAGTTAATGGGCACACATTCTCCTCAGGTATCTTCTGCTTCTCAATACTTCCCTTTTTTGTGTGTTATCATATAGACTAGTCGCGATACCTGATCTGCTTTTCGGGTACTCTTGCTTTATGTAATTCCGTCATCACACTACTTATAGTATAGACAGTCCGCTTCTATTGGACACTTAGATTTTTTGGCCCTCATTAATCTAACTATCATCGGATAGGATTGCCAAAGAGAGTGCCTATGGTAATCATTTATGTAGATACCCGTGATTAAACAAATTTGCAGAGGCTCAAAGTTTTAAATTGTTGATTAGAAGCAGGACATGTCAAAGAGCTCTCAAACACGCTGGTTGGTAAGCTATTTGGATTATAATTGCACACAATCGGAAACCAATCTATCTGACGTTTTAAATGGATACAGAGCGAAAGATATGGCCTAGCTGCCGAAGACGGATCATAGATGCACGGAAATAAGAAAACCCCGACGGAGGCAGCAGGGAAAAAAGCAGGTTGGGGATGAGACACTTGGCCGAGTTCGAACAAGATGTGTTGTAGCAGTGACGAATAGGTTTGCTATTTGGGTATGGTGAGGATAGTTTTCTGAGCAACAGTAGTAGGATGAATGTCTAACAAACCGTTGCTTACATCGTATAAACCGCATACAAAGAGATTTCTTAACCAGCTGCCTTCAGGAAACGGCAGAGGGATTTACGAAAACAAGGTATCAAAGATGTCTTTTGTCTGCATACATGGTTGGGGCCAGAAAGATGAAGAGCGAGTCTCAAAAGATCTGTTGTGGCTGAATAAAGTCAAGATGGCTATAAAAAGAAAAGAGTCAGATTTCGGTCTTGCTCTCGTTTTAGGCATGTTTCTGTCAGGTCCAGCTTTGCTACGTCAAAGCACTCGAGTGTTGCGTCGCTATTCAACGACTGTCCAACTTTCTTTTGACAAACATGCTTCGAAAAGCACAACCACACAGCCTCCCATAGTCATTTGTCATGGTCTGTTTGGCTCAAAGCAAAACTGGAAATCACTTGCTAAGGCCTTGAGCAGCCGGCTGTCCCGAGATGTCTATGCAGTCGTAAGGCATTTAGCTTGCAATAAAAGAAAAAGATAGCATGGCTTACGCCGAACTGTAGGATCTACGTAATCATGGCGATAGTGCACATAATGACATCCACACTTATGATGCCATGGCCGGGGATTTGCTCGACTTCTTGTCGGAACACCGTTTGGATTCCCCGGTGCTTCTTGGACATTCTATGTAAGTTTGATATTGAAAACAGATTTTGAATAGAAGGAATCAAACACTCTTTCGATGAAGGGGCGGAAAGGCCGTGATGGCTGCTGCTTTGCGTGAACCGTCTCATATTTCGAAATTGGTGGTTGTGGACATGCCACCTATCTCATTGGGATTATCGAGCAACTTTTCGACTTATATTGCAGCGATGAAAGAGATTGAAGACTTTAAACCGCGTAAACAAAGTGAGGCAGACAAAATACTAGCGAAATACGAGCCAGATGTGGGCGTCCGCAGCTTTTTATTAACAAACTTAAAACGAACGGAAGACGGCGAGTTAAAGTTCAGAGTGCCGTATAACATCTTGGGTAACGCCTTAAACGCTGTTGGAAGCTTCGATGTGGGTTTGTCAACATATGAAAAACCTACATTATTTATTGCTGGTGGGAAGAGTCCGTATTACCCACCTTTTTTAAAGCACGCGAATGCGATCCGTGAAGTATTCCCAACATCTCGGCTTGAGGTGGTCCAAGGGGCAGGGCATTGGGGTAAGCCGGTTGTATCGAGAAAACTAAACGTACTTACGGTCACTGGACAGTCCATGCAGAGCAACCACAACAAGTCCTGCAATTGATTGCAGGCTTCGTTGACGAACCATAACCTATAGAGTAGACCATATATGTACACTAGAATCGGTGCAGATCGGTAACAAGCAAAATGCCAGGAGCATTAATCCTCAAAAGCAATCGGAGCAATGCTGATCTTTGTTCTCTACGGCATATGAAAGGATTATGGCGCACATTCTTTCATTTTTCTTGATTTACTTCTATCCACTTTATATATGTATGCTACACAGTGCATCTTTCAAGCAATGACAAAATTAAGTAAGATCAGCTAATCGGTAATCAACTTTATTTACTGTAAAGGTGGGGGCATCATTAGAGCGTTAGGTTCAGTAGGTGGATGCAATCCTGTTGGCATTATATGTTGATCCGATATCCTTGGCGGAGCCATAGTATCCGGTTCGGTCTCGGGTGCGATGGGAGGATGATGCGGATTCATTACAGGTATTACTATGGGTATTTCTGGAATAGGTCGATTGACCATATTTAAAATGGCCTGCTTATTTACATGGCAATCCTTGTGTGTCAACAAAGCCGTTCTCAACTTAATCACTTCATCCCTGAGAAAGCTTGTTTGGATTTGCAGTTGTTCGTTATCGCTGGTTAGAAATTCGACTTTGGCTTGCAGGGACTGTAGCCATTGTTTCTTCCGTTGACGACATTTAAGTGCGGCTTTAACGAACAAGAGTGTGTTAGAATAAGGCACTATCTATAGAGTGAAGTTACTGTACCCTGACGATTTCTTTCCAAGAAGCTTCTACGTTTTTCTTCATTATCAACGAGGGTACTTGACTGTGACGGATTTTGTTTGATCACCTTTGTCTTGCTTGCTTTTCGTGAATAAGGAATGAATGTTGTTTGGACTTTAGACCGCCCTATCCATTGATCGAAATCTGCTTGTCGTTCCCGGTACATATCCTAACTTTATCCTTTTTAGAAGCGGGAGAAAAAGAGAGACCAAGGAATTGATGTATGAAGATATCCAATATTAATACACCGGTGTATAACTCGGATATGCGAAAACAAAAATAAAAAGCCAACCGGTCTTAACGGGCCCCATTCACACATATGCAAGCAATCATAAAACCACGCGCCCGATCGCATGAATATACTTACTATATTTCAAAAGGAAATTTCTGTCTTGAGTTGAGGAATAAAGCAGAGTAGAACCAAGGTTTGAGGCCTATAGAGATACAAATAGTGGCAATATCTGTAGATACATACTGACAATATGCATCTTTGATAAAGAACAACTACTTATTTGAAAAGAAACAGGAAATCCCCGTGTTTCCAAAAATGTTTCCGACCGTAAGTTGTGGTTTCAGGTTTACCCTTTCTTCTTGTGACACGCGTTTGATCGTTATTGCCTAGCAATCTCAGCCATGGAGCGGTACGCTAAACGTCTGTTCATTTCAAAAGCTGCCGAAAAGTTCCAAAAACCCTCAGTTATTGAAACTGATGCCGAAATCCGTGCAGCGATTGAGGAAGCTTCAACATCGACGAAACGCCATTGGTGGCACAGGCAGCCTCAACCAGATATTATATTAAAAGAAAAAGATCGTGCTGTGCTGCGCAGCGTAAAAAGGCGTGCTTGGTATCTCGACAAAGGTTGTCAATGTTGTGGCTTCAGCGTAGGGCTTGACCCAGTGATAGGTAAATGCACCCGAAAAGGGCTCTGTAATATCTTGGCGATAGTGGTGTTTCTGAGGAAGAGCTTTCTATTTTACGCTATTTATGCTCAGAAACTACCATGAATCCAAGATCAATGGATCTATGCATAAATCGCTCTAAACTTCAGGTTAACAAAAGGATTGATCCCTGGAATTGGAGATGCTATTGGCCTTGTTTTGGGCCTTCAGGTTATCCGTATGGCAAGTAAAGCAGATATACCAAGGTCACTTCTTCTGCAAATGCTGGGTAATGTTGCCGCCGATTTCCTGGTAAAATAAAAAAGAAAACAAAACAAGAGAAAAAGCAGGCACCCTACCTGGCTTTACGAATGACGCTCTCTTTCTTCTTTTCAGCTTGGTTTGACTCCAGTGGCAGGCGACATATTGGATGCAATTTTCAAGTGCAATTGGCGTAATGCAATGCTACTCGAAGAATTCTTAATGCTGCGTCGCAGGGATGAGATTAGAGCCGAAAAAGGAATGATCCAACGGACATCAAACGAAGAGGTTGCTTCTTCTTCCGCACACCCGTCTACTGGTACAACTCCGCAGGTGGATCCGTCTGAGCAGGAGCCAAAAAAATCAAGCTATGGTACCTTTTTGCGGTGGTTACGAATTTGAAGGTCATTTTTGTGTTGCAATTCTTTAATTATGGTCTAAATAAATGAAAACAAGAGAAATACAAATGGTTGCATGAATGATAGGAGACAATAGAAGTTTCTCCAATTTATGTACAGAGTCGGTTGCAAACTGCCATACGATCTAGTCCATTTCCATCTCAACATCCTCTACCTACGAACAAAGATTTTAATCACTGAACTTAACTTTGGGAGTATATCTTACCTCTGCTCGTCGTTCACCAAATACTACTTCCACGTTAGGCATACTCTTTGGCTTCTTATGTTCATTAATAGGGGCACTGCTCAGAACGTTTGCAGCCATAGTGGGTTGGGGTATGCAGTATTGAGAGTGCACGAAAGGTAACTGTTGAGGCAAGGTTGTGCGCAACTGTCCATCAGCCGTAACAAGAACGGTCGCTTTAAATTGTGCAACCATGTCCGAATTTGAAGATGAGCGCATCACGGGATAGGGTGTAATCAGATTATGGGTCAAGAGCGAAGACAGACCTAGGCGGGCTTGGCTGCCAGATAATGCACTATAGGATAAATTAGTAAAAAAGAGAAACAGCTCCCAATCGCATTACCGTGCAGAAAAGGGGAACACAGTATACTTCTCGTTAATCTGGCTATAGGCAAGTCGTGCAGATTTCATCTTCAGTTGATATGAGTTCTTGACATCGCGTTGATACACGTTGGTCTTCTTGTCTGAAGATTTAACCTGGAAAAGCACTTAAATATCCCCACTCCATCTTGAATAAACTAAACATACCTTTCCATCGCCAGTCGTCAGCACTACGTTCAGTTGATACACCTGGTTGGCTTCAATCTCGAAATCGGACTTTTCAAGATCTTTCACCAATAGATCTTCAGGGAACCCGTTCTCAATGTCCTTCCCAGCACGAAGTACAAATCGCTTCATAGGAGATGAAAATGTGCCCTGCACAGGCTTGCATCTGTAATAAGCAGCTATTTCACTAATAACGCGAGTAATTTCCGAACTCTGTGGAAAGTTTAGCTACCGCAGCATCACGTATGTACTTCTTTACCTTCGCGCCGGGCTTTAGCATGCGTGCTGCAGCTTCCAAAGCAAAATAAGTAGCGCAAACTACATCGGCAGCAGGTCCAGTTATCGGCTGGGATGGATTCACGTTAACAACGGTCGTATGGGCACTGGTTGCAATGTAACCATCCACATGTGCACCCAATTCACTAAATTAAAGAAAAACTTGAATTTCCTGCCGTGCTTCATAGTTATCATCCTACATTTTCACAATGTCACCGGGACGAAGATTGTAGTCGGCATCCACAAGTGGAGAATGATATTGAATTAGATTGTTGACGGTTACACACGTTGGCATCGCGACACCTCTTTCCGAAGACTTGTATTGATCCTTTGTCTAGATCGATTCATTAGACAACTTTTACTGGACTTTTGACATGCGACTCACATAAGCGGTAATGAGATCGTCACCATATTGGCAAAGGTCATTAGCAGAAATTCCGGGCGCAACTTTGCTCAAGATCTGCTCCAAGACAGCTACCACGATCATTATAAGTAACAAGAGAGAGAAATGCCCAACATACTATTAACAACATCGGCAGCCAGCTTATACTTTTGTATAACGTATTCGTTCGACAAGTCGTTATCCGAAGCGAACTTGGAAGGAGGGTAGCTGACAGTGAGTTCCATGCCAGACATTGTGAAGAATAGAGTTAACCTGCGAAGGAGGTTTTTTTCTCGCGAAAAGGGACTGGGACTTTGCGCTTCAAAACAATAAAATTTTTGGTACACGAAGAAAACTACTTTACACACAAACTAAGCTGAACCTCAAAGAAAGGTTGCATACTTCTTCTTTTGCAAACATCATCTCTCAACTCTTATCCTATCTAAGGCTGAAACTAAATATATCTTTGGTTTATTATGCAAAGGATGCTGACGCTATTGAGAAATTCTACGCCAATGGTTACTTTTTCAGGGTACGATCCTTATAGCTACAAAGTCAAGATCCGTCACTCTCTGAAAAAGCATTCCTTTAATAGAAATACCAGATTATTCAAGATTCAGATGGTCTCATTATTTAATGGTAGAAGCGAGATGGATTGGGATGCAATATAACCTTTGCTCCGGCTCCATATTCAACAGACAGTTGCTGCCAGCACTTCTTAGGGGGAGGGCTTTTTGTTTTCTATCCCCGCCATCCAAGCCAAATTACCAAACCCGATTCCAAAACTAGGATCCCTCTCTTATGGCCGAACAGCTGGTGCCGCAAGCAATAACGTTTGAGGACCATGTTTTCGACTTTTCTTTTCATCCCAAGACTAATATTGTAACGGCTGGTCTAATTACCGGATATGTACACTGGTAGAAAACGAGCATGGGTGTTAGTAGTCAATGATCTAATTCTTATAGTTACAAGTTCGACATCCGGGACAATATCAAGCTTTGGGAAACTCGGGTATCTAGAAAGTCCTGCCGTGGGGTAGAGTTTAATGAAGATGGGTCAGGTAATGAAATCCTACGCTAAGCATGTAACAAACCTATAGACTTAACTCTACTACAGCCGTGACAGTAGTCTCCCGAGACCGCTCGATTCAGACGCTGGACACATCCAGTGGTAGCTTAATACTCAAGATTCCCAAAGCTCATAAGTACGTTTTTGATATACATGTACAACGTTCCTATGGGGTGCTGATGATATGGATAGACACCCTATTAACAAGTTATGCATGTTAACACCTTATTTAATGACTACTGGGGACGATGAAGGGTTGGTCAAGGTATATTTCATCATGCGCTCGTATCTGGTTGATTCACCGGAGTGTTTCTTCAGCTATGGGATATGCGTTCAAATAAAGTAGCTCAACAATACAATTGCCACGACGATTTTGTCGCAGATATGTTATTTTCTGAATCAGCATCGAGCTTAGTCGTGGCTGGGTAAGGCAAGAGAACGATTTAATTTGGCTTAATCTTTCTCCTTTTCTGTTATGTTTAGAGGAGATGGGAGAATTTCAATACATGACATACGTCAGGCGACAAAGACAAGTGCAACCTCTGACGTACTAGATGATGAATTGTTGTCGCTTAGTTTGGTAAAGGTAAGATACATGAAACAAGAAAAATCATCAGTTTGCTGAAACATAATAGGAAGGGAAGAAATTGGTAGCAGGGTCGCAGAGTGGGGCTTTGTACTTATGGAAATGGGGAGAGTGGACAAGAGCAGACGACAAGTGGATAGGACACCCTAGTTCTGTGGATACAATATGCAGACTGGATGATCAAGCTATATGTACTGGTGGCAGTGACGGGCTCTTGCGATTAGTATCACTTGAGCCCAACCACTTTGAAGGCATTCTAGGTGATCATGGAGAGGATTTCCCTATAGAACGAGTACGATTAACGCCCGATCAACGATTCCTGGGAAGCTGCGGGCACGATTTACGAATACGATTTTGGGATGTGGCCTTCCTATTTGATGATGAGGGTGCAAAAGATGGCACGACGTTTAATGAGAATCTTAAGCGTACAGCGAGCGAAGATAGCAATCAGGAACCATCCGGAAAACGAAGCAAAAAACCACATGGAGATTTTTTCGGGGACCTATGACCAATTCCCACCGTTAGGATATTTTGTCCAACAGTGCACTGACGAAAAAGACTCTAATTTATCATCCCACTAAGTGACCCGCCGTACACTCTCCTTATCATTTGTACTTGTTTTATGCAATGATTGTAATTATTCAAATATATAGTTCATATCTTTTGTCTTTATTTAAAGTATTCAGAGACCTTACGTTCTCAAAGTCGCTTAAACTTTCTTATCTACGTCGGAACCGAAAAGATGCGGCATCGTCATTCCCATTTTTGATATATGGTACAACTCATCCAGACCAAAAATAACAGAACGCCACAAAGGTGTCCCGGAAACGTTTTTGGTCAGCTGGAAGGATACAAAGTAAAAGAGCACCACACAATGCCAAGACAAATCTTCCCACATTTGAGCACGCGTTGAGCCTGCTCTTTCCATTTCATACGTTCCGCGATGAACTTCGATCTATATAACATTCCGTTAAAACATATCGGATGCTTTCACCTTAGCGGGACAAAAGAAAAGACAAGACAGATCATCAAGCCACTTATCGTAGCTTGAATTGCATCCGGCAACTTCTCGTCGGGATTAACCCGTATCATATAGCATAAACGCGTGTGGCCTATCACTCTCATTACGTCAACGTGTCTGATGTACAAATGCAAAAACATATTTCCACTGCCGCGTGCAAACAAATCATACTCAATATGTGAATCTAAAAGAGATGGCCTAGAATACAGAGGCAAATGGTTTTTCCACGATTGCTTTGGATTCTTCTGCGGTATGGCTTCTTCACTCATACATCCATCATTTCATGATCGAGAATAGCACTGCAAGGCAGCTTACAGTGTATATGTTGCGGATATAGGTTTAATGTAAGACAAAGGCTCCTAGGAAGTCGCCCTCCTGTTAGTCTTTCGTTGCTAGGTAAACCGCGTATCATAGATTCATATTCTTTAGGTTTTTTTGAAAATATTTTATTGCTGCAGTAATTTAGTTACAGTTCACATCATATTGATGTCAGAATTATCTAGTGATATGCATCGTAACTGTGGGTTCATAATAAGTATCCTCTAGAATTCTATTTGCATGTCTGATCCCTCACGTGAACAAGTAATGAAACATGTAATAACCTTGCAGAAATCTCGATAACTTTGCAAGGAGCTTGACCTTCAGTACACGGGAATATGAATATGTAGACTAAATTTATTATACCATGCGACGTTCAATCGCACCCGGTCGCTAGCGAATTTTTGTATTATCCGAGAACGTGGATGATGTTGAATCCGTCTTCACTAAAAAAACGGATTACATTATTATCGGGATATCTATTTAGCTCACGAGAATCTTTGCACACTAACTTCTTAGAGGAATATATAAATACATGCCATTGCATCATTGTTGTTTGCTATTTCACTTCTTTCTCACGCCCAGTTTTTTCTTTGATATGCCTCCCTTTATCACCGAACACAACAACGGAACCAACTCAAGTACCACAACGGTTACTGTGGATACAAGCAACACTCAAAGTATTGTACAGGAACGTATAACGATATTTCAATCTGACCTCTTATTGATAGCTACTCAAGACTATCCAGTAGCAAGCAGCAGTCCTCGAAGTGCTGCTGGCAACAAATTTGACCCTTCGGACGACAGTCTGGATGGGTTGCTGAAAAACAATCATGACTGGGCCAAAGCAGTAGTACAAGAAGATCCGGAGTTTTTCAAGCATATTGCGCTTCGACAAGAGCCTAAGATCCTCTGGATAGGTACCTATTCCAAGGATATGGTATTGGTAATATAGGGTTAACCGAATTTAACAGGATGCTCCGATTCTCGTGTCCCTGCTAACCAAATCGTGCAACTTGGTCCGGGAGAGATATTCGTACATCGCAATATTGCCAACGTGGTGAACCATTCCGATTTAAATTGTCTGTCTGTGTTACAATATGCCGTGGAAGTCTTGAGAGTAGAGCACATTATCGTTTGTGGTGCGTCATATTAGCAGTGCTCGTTGAAAAACTGAAAAATTTCCTCAATCTAGGCCATTACAACTGTGGCGGCGTAGCTGCTGCTTGCGGTCATAAACAGTATGGTCTTATTGATAACTGGCTTCGAAATATCAAGGATGTATATCGATGTAAGATTTTAACTGAAAAGCTGAAGTATTGATTCATTGACGTCAAAATAGTGCATCGCACAGAATTAGACGCAATCGAAGATGAAACTACACGTACCCGGCGCCTAGCAGAATTAAATGCCATCCATTCTGCTGAGAACGTCTGCCATTCAACAATAGTCCAGAACGCATGGGGTAAAGGTCAAAAATTAGCAGTTCATGCCTGGGCATATGATATTGAGGATGGAATGGCCAAAAAGCTTGATTGGTGCGTGAGGGACTGTCATGCAATCAGAGGAATATATATTGCCAATTGACGACTTACAAAACAAAATAAAGCGTGGTTCACTGTGTAAGCACCGTAGTTTTGTAGTATCGATGTTTACAACGAAAACCTGCTACTCCGCTTTTGTCTAAATTGGGAAGATGAACTTTAAAAAATGGGCTTTCATAATACAGCGCAAATAACCCTAACTTAATTTACTTATATAGTGAACGTTGCCGAGTTTCTGTGATCTGCTATGGAGAACGCTCTTCATGCTAGAATGAAACTGCAAATCATCAAGTATAATGATTTCATAAGCATAGGTCATCACACTTCCATCCATCTAGACGAAAAAAATTTTCGTATAAAAACTGTTGCATTCACTTAGCGCATAAGAAATTTATCTGAATGTTGAACATCAGACATAGTAATCGAAATGCAGCATGTCTCTTCAATAAGCTCTTTCGATAGATTAATATTCTTCGGCATGTGACGGATAACTATCAATGACACCCTGCGTCATTGATGATCACATTGCGCGTCCTCTTTGTTGTCTTGTTTTATCTTAGCGATCCTTTGTTCCAAGCCTTACAATGCGCTTAAATATACCGTTAGCTCGCTTATATGATAAATTTTCAAACAAGGAGGAAAATTTCAAGGCCAATGGTCAATTATGAGAGTGTCTCAGGCACATACGAGTAGGATATAAAGAAAAGATTTCAAAAACATACTCGTCGATTATATCAAGCCGCGGATGAAGCTTCTGACCATCTACCCATTGATGAGGTGCTAAGTTCAAGTTTACAAGTCGAAAAGACCAAGGACAGATTTCGTGGTATTTTCCGCCAGGCAGCGGACGCTTGGAGCAAAGAGCTTCAGGAGTCCCAGCAAGATTCAGTGCGGGCTACTTCGTACCAAATTCAACAGTCCATAAAGACAAGTGATCATGATATCGCCACCAAATGGATCGCTTATATCGAAGCAAATATGCAGCCCTTGTACGAGATTATATGCAGAAAGAATGATGAGGAGAAGACAAAGAATGATGAAGAGGAGGAGGAAGACGACAAGGAAAGCGAATCAAACATCAAAACCTGCACAATGATGGTTTAACATATTCTAAGGAAAGATCTAGCAATCTCAGACGTAGAGATCATAATGAAGCTAATCAACAAGAAAGCGAAATTATTAACAAATTGCATGTTCGAGGCCTCATTGCTTGCCAAGCAAGGCATCATCGATAAAGCCACTCGGTAAGTGATCCTTTTGCATATTAAGTCTTTGATCGTATTTAACGCATCACTGCCACAGAGGAGGGAACCTTATAGACATGCACTACGGGAAAATTTATCCTTAGATTCAAGGATAAAGTCTTCAATTATACTTTAAAGTAATCCTTGAATAATCACGGTAAATGTAAAATTTCCGTCTTATTCAAGGATTAATTTAAAGGATACATTGATACTAATCATTGAATTCGATCCATATTAAAGGACAGCATTGATTGTTTATTTTTCCTTTTTTTTTCTTTGCTATACTGGGGGAAAAAAAAGGAGAAATCACTAACAAATCCCATGTTAATGTCGCATGTCCAATAACAGATTCGAAATCAATACCTTACGGTCATTCATCTGCTAGATAGTAGTGAGAAGACCCAAACTGCTGCTGTTGTGTTGCGACACCATCTCAGGCCAAAAGAAATAATACACAGATGGGCGATTCCCAGTTTTCTTTGTCAAACGATCAACGAAGCTCACAATGTCATAACATTCTATGACCACCAGCTTAGATCTGGCTGATGGACTCATATAAATGAACTCAAAGTTTCTGTCCGCTTTTGCGTCGTAAACGTATACAGCAGCCAGCATGCGCGCCTCGTTATTCTGAGTATGCCGCATATAAAAAAGTACTTGGCCGAAGAAGTACCTTGTCTCTAATCTTGCGGGACGCCGAGAGTTGGTATATCTAAAACAGAGAACAGTGTTGGTAGAACTACTTATTTATATCTTACATGTCAATTGTAGTAGCAATCCTAACAAAATATGCTGCACGATTGCCTTTGAAGAATTAGTAATAAAACGGTTGACAAGATACTTGAGACTCTTGGGGAGGTTTTTATTTGGAATTAAAAAGATATCTTAATTACAATTGTCTACCAGCAGTATTTATACCCTTTGCATGCTTAGTTAAATGCCTTAGTAATCAGAAGATGCGTAAGCACTGACTGTTCATGGTAGATTGATGACAATGAATGATTATTCATCTTTTGTCAGAGAAGCTGTCATATAGCTGAATCTGAATAGCGGTCATCTAATGCATGAATCAGGGACGCTTATTAATCACTGTGTCTATTGCCAAGATCGTCGTCATCGTAATTGTCTTGTCGCACAATCATGAGATAGGATATGCCGGGGTACCTTAAGATCATAGCAGAGTGTCCTAGTATCTCAGATTATAACAATCCTTAAGTAGATGTCTGGCTGATGCAGGTTTTTATCTGTGGATGTAGTGCTGATGGTATGATAAACTCATATAAAGATCGTTTAGACTTGGTGGAAGAAGTATGTATGATACTTATGTTATGTCAAATATGACACATATATCAAAGCTACTCCAAACTGTCCATCTATTCAACTCACTCTTGACTGCAAGACACGATGGAACTCGACCGTGGAGATGATTGACAATGCCATCAAGTTGAAAATGCCATTAATGATTCTAGTGACCACCGAAAAAAGAACAATGGGTACGTTCCAACTAAGTGACCGTGAATGGGACTTGTTGGCCGACTTTTCAGACTTATTTTCTGTAAGTACAAGTATTTCTACATTTGACAATTGTTTAACCATCACATTTTAAAGATTTTTCAAAAAATAACAAATTTTTATCTGCATCGAAGTATCCAACAATTAATGCTGTCATCCCTGCTTACAACGCGATGATGGACAAGTTGGATGTATACCAATCGTCTTCAAGTGAACTCGCCGCTGCTGCTGAATGTTGCTTTGTGAAATTGAAAAAAATATTACTGCAAAACTGACCTTTCGCCCATCTGCTCAGTTGCTACAAGTAAGTTCACGCTTTTATGCAGCACTTCAACTGATATACTGTATTTTTCTTTTAGTCCTTGACCCACGTTTGAAAACTGATTATTACCGTATGCATGACTGGGGCACTGAATGGATTGACTTTTGCATTGATCAATGTCAGACTGTCTACGATGAATACAAGCCATTTATTTTGTATGATGACACTGATGAAAGCTTGTATCAATCAACCAATCCTAGTTTTGACAATGATCTGGACGATTTCATGAAGCATATGTACGGTGAAAGCAGTAGCATGGCGTTGAAAAAGAAAAACAAAAACACTAAGCTCGACGATTACCTTAAAAAAGAAAAAGAAATAACAAAAACTCCATTGTTGTGGTGGCGCGACAGAAGATCAGTTTACCCAGTGCTCTCCCGTATAGCGCGTGATTACTTAGCAATTCCAGGTATAGTCAATCTTTAGTGATCATTCTGATAGCTCTGTATTGAACACTTGAATAGGGTCTAGTGTGCCGGTTGAACGTGTGTTTTCTGGTGGAAGAAATCTTGTTTCATAGAACCGATCATCATTGAATGTAGAGACAATCCGCGCATGCATGCTGGAAAAAGATCGAATTCGCTCACAATTGTACTAATGCTGTCATCGCCCTGTTTTCTTTTTTATATTTATTTCTTCTTTATTCAGTGTTCTTTTTTTTTTATTATTGCTTTAAACCATTTCTTTATATATTCTTTAATGCCTTCTCATATAATAAATGCATCTTAGGTTGACATTTACCAAATTATGTTTGCAATGACATGAGCTGTCGCTGATTAGCATTTGTTCTAATCATCTTGTTTCTACTAGATTACATTTACAACCTGATTTATTAAAACTTAGTCTAAGCCTTCAAAAGGGGACCCCAATGGGCTCCGGGTGAAACTTAGGCCCATATAAAGTGGCCCAATGGCCCTTGGGCCATACCTTTGACCCAGATAAGATGGCCCAATGGGCCTTGGGTCAATATATTCGCCCGGCCCAGTTATGACCTGGCCCAAATTGACCATTTCATGCCCTATACGCAGTCTACATTGTAGGAACCAACGTGGTAATTGTAGTAAGGAGCAGTAAAAAAGCCCTGTTGAACAGAGTTGGTGAACATGCTGCGCATTAATATTCTGTCTCTTTTCCAGACACCAAATTAGTGTTTTATGTAAAACATCTCCAGTGTTCATTGCATTTGTAAGGAATTGGCGAAGCATTATCGTTGTTACCCTTGGCCCCTGCATTTAATCCCCAAGGTGAGAGTTAAACCTTAGTTAGATGTCAAACCATAGCAACTCCTTTCACTCTAAGATATATTTCACCTCTCCGTATATCCAAGGACCATCATCAATTGTTGAACTAAAAAAAGTAGACCTTGTTACAAGGATTACACTGCGGGAAATTTTTGGTGACTTTCTGGTGAGTTTTGGTTATTTTAGGTTAAGTTTTGGTCATTTCGCGAAAATCACCAGAAGTTCGGGTTGTTATTGGTTAAGTTCTGGTTACTGCTTTGGTGACCGAATTTTTTGGTAGGTTTCTGGTTTCTTTTCGGTAACAGTTCTAGTGACCAGATTTTCCGGTGAGTATTTGGTCAATCGACACCAAAAATGCACCAGATATTTTGCATCTTTTTTGGTTATTATCCATGCATATTGTATAGTACTCGTTTATTATATAAGGGTGATATTCCCCAAATCTATGGGATGCATGGTCATACTAGGGTATATGTAGAAAGCTTTCTCGGTTTGCCTTGTGGAAGGGAGGATGCCGACAATGCTTTCAAGGTATTCGGCTTTGGTAACGTAATCCTTCGTTCGTCTTGAACTACCAAAAGGAAACCCGTTCGTCATAACAACGTCTACGTGTAAGCGTACGTAGCATAGTACATTGCTGGTGGTGGCAGTGCTGTGGTGAAAGAAAAACTGCACTTCTCCAAAGAATGTCTTCCATTGGAGGTCTTGCCGACTTCGGAATCCACATCGTGACTTTTGATCCACCGGTAATCGTAGTCTCACCAAACTGCAGTTCTGAGAACGAGCATTCTTGGCAAAGAAACGGACTCCGTTAACAAACGCCTCTTGAGCCACATGAATCTCTGAAGAGAGATCCTCCAAGTGCTCATTTTCCCTCCTCCAGAAGTCTGTGACAAGGGCTGCCAAGTTCATATGTTGATACGCTAATATATTCTCTTTCTTGAAGGCCTTTAGCGTAACCTCTCCGTCTTCTGCCTCTGCTGTTAACTGCACGCGCTCAAGCTCGTCGTCTTTCGTATACTTCATGCAGCGATCGAAGTACATAGCTGCAGAACTGTATATCAAGGCATTGGCGGCGCTTGCCTGCGGGCGGGAACGGGATCGAATCCTTGGCTTGAGCATTCCGATAATGCGTTCCATAGGGCGGGTGCTGCAATATCGGAGTGGGCCGAGATGAGCAATTGCATCAGTCAGGTGGAGAAGCAAATGCTCATTTATTGTGAACACAGATATTGGCAGGTATTTCTTGAGGAATAAGTGCCACAGTTTGACAAGTCTGAGAAAGAGTAGGTGTAAGTTATGTAATGCTTCTTCTTTCCCTGTATAGTATTACTTTCTGATATCAGCCAAGTCGTCCTCAGAGATCTGGTATTGTAATGCCAACGCACACGCTCGTGAAATGGATAAAAGAGCATCCTTTGCAGCCTTAATATCTGCCTCAGAAAACATAGAAAGCTGTTGTGGTCTTGGCCGTCTAGCCCATTGCTCGTCCAACTGCTCGATGACTAGTGTAGGTATGACATACTGCAAAAATACCATCCAATCAACAGCACGTGCGTAACCGGCAGTTTGTTCTATATCTACCATGCATGTTTAGCAAAGTGGTATATCCCAAAGCATATTTACTTATGAATGATCCTTCAAAGATGCCTGGCATATAAGAGTGTTGGGCTTCTGTCATGCACTGCCCAATGGCTTTGCGATACCTGGGTTCCAATGCAAGAGGATTGTTGGTGCCATATCTTCCCTGGATCGCTTCCCAAATCTGATGGGCAATACCATGGCCAAAGCAATGCATCTCATCAAATCCGAAAAAAAAAGGGCCCGTAAATGTAGGAAGAGCGGAAAACATCGCCGATCGCTTCAACCCATATTGCTAACATCGTTTTGGTGAGTAATCTGGCTGTGTAGTAGTATATCTGGGTACCTCATCTCCATTATGAAAATGGATCGCCTTTCTCTCAGAAGCTTTCTGCGGTCCTCCCGGGAAGTACATACCATGACCATTGTAGGACTGTCCTTCTACAAGACAAATTCGGCATCCATATTTAGAAGTATGTCCACTATGACAGCAGAGATCTGCCACGCCAGGGATATCACCACTCGCTATTAGCAGGTGCACTTTGCAATAGTAAGTGACCCCTTGACAACGGATATTCATTCCACGCTCTGAGAGAATCTGCAATTCATCAAGTATGGGCTTCAGAAAGCTAAAAAGTTCTTTTGGCTTCTTCGGCCCTGGTATCACTGCGACTTGTATAAGGTTCTCTTTCAGATACCTGTAACAAATATTGAGAAAGTCTATTTATATATTGGTTCGTACCTTTTTTCTGGGGGAAGGTTGAGGTTTACGGCCATCACCATGGTGAGTGTCTGCTGCCGTTTGCGGAAGAGATTGAAGCCATCCACAAACATTGAAAGAACTATATCATTTGGACCACTGATCAATGGCTTGCACGAGTTGTATAACTTCCCATCAAAAATGTCAACAAATTCTGCCTCATGCATTTCTTGATTATGACGCTGACGGTAAGAGAGCATGGATCTCATCTGTGGATGGCAAAATAAGGCTGCAATTTGTTGAGACAAAGGAAGATGCGTAGTGGTCAGTTGAGCCTTGTTTGTTCGTTTGCAATAGCGTGGTTTGCTGCACTGCGGGCAATGCAGCTCTCTATCATCCGTATACATATAGCATCCTCCAGGGCAGGTATCATATACCATCGGCTTGATGGGAAACATCCGTAAGAGAACCTTTTTTGCTTTATACTGGCTTAGAAGCTGCTGTTTTTCTATAGGGCACTAATAATCAGCTTCCTAATTGTATAGTGTACGCCATATATATTTACCAAACTTTGGATGCCGAACATAGTCGTTAATCCATTGTATTATCTCATCTGTCGCATTTCTTCCCACGTTCAGATCAGTCAATAAAGTGATCAACTCTATTGTGCTTCTCTCGATGAATGACAGGTCAGGTACGTCTTGAACTTCAACATGTAATGGCCCATCATCATTACATTGCTGCACAGTTACGCCACTATTTGACATATATTCTTCCCGTATATCATTGTCGTTGCTATCTTCCATTTCATTGATCTCCAACTGTTCGTCGCTTGCATCGCTATCATTACTTTCAACTATGTCATCGGCAGGCTCGTCCAGATCATCCCAATCATTAAGAAGGCTTCGTCCTCTCTCCAAGGCAGGAGTTTGACCAACGAAAGGGCCTAACAACGATTGGAAAGTCAGTTTGCATATTTGCTATCAAGTAACTCTTACCTCCGGCAGGTAAAGGATTGTATGCAATGCGTGATCTTTTCCGAGATCGTGCATGACAGCTGAACTGATGTTTCTCGAGCTCCTTATTTGGAAAGGGATTGCTACAATACATACAACATTTCATGCTTAATGGAAGATCGCAATTATTATTTAGCTTCTAATGGACGAAGATACAGTTCAGTATTTATGTTGTAGCGGTTTTAGTTTTGGGAAAAGATCACGTCGCGTGTGTTTTAAACCAAGTACGCGACAGTATCTCACTTCGTGTTTTGTTTTTGGAGGCGTATCGCGTTCTTTTCGACGCGTGCTTCTGGTATATTTGTTGTAGTTTAAGCTCAGGTACGCATCTTGCGATCTGTGCAACAAGTCAACCATATACGGACACCAGGTATTACTAAATTTAGAACGTTGCAAAACAGAAATAATTCCATAAAGACTTTGCCCTGTAGTAGATGTAAATCCCTCTACGTAAAATTATCTTTCGTCGTATACGAGACCTCCCAATTACCCTAAACATCCTGAAAGCAAAGTTCAGAATATAAACAGAAACAGTGACTTGCATAACTGAGTGTATAACGCGTATCCGGGCTATATTATGAAATGACTCGTTAGTAGATTTAATCTACGATATCGTGACGCGTTGAAATAATTAAAAAAGACTGACAAAAAATTTTTCTGTTGTCTTTTCAACCTGTATAAAAGGTAAGTGCCAGTATCTATCAAATTAACCATATATTATTACCGAACTTCAATCATCATGAACGCCAAAAAATCCAACCGCAATGCTGTCAATAACAAGGAGAACGTGTTAAATGAACTTCGACGTGATCAACAGGCGATTCGCAACGAGATTCAGGAGTTGAAGAACCTGCAGGTCTTGATGTTGGAGCAGCTGAAGCATGTCAAGGCCTCGGTGGAAAATGATGCAACAAGAGAAGAAACGCGTCGCCAGGCTAATCATCGAAAAGATTTACTAGTCGAAAAACCCACGGATGGAGGCAAGGCACGTGCGATTGTTGCTGAAGATATCATTGCCTTCATCCGCACGTATCTTCAGACTGACAAGCTATCGGAACTTGAGACGGATAGCAATTCCGAGGCCTCTCTTGACCATGACGAACCTCTGGTAACTGTGGATGACGTGCGGCGCAGAATTACCCGCTGGGTCAAATGGAGTTGTGACAAGGTTGCCAAGTCGTTCCAAGATTCAGGTGTTCTACTTCCTAACTGGAGTGATCTACCTGGATCTGACAAGGCAAGCTTGTTTCAGGCTGTCAACAAGGCTGGCGTTGACCTTGGCCTTCCATTTGACTGCTGCGTTGATGACTGGCTTGCTAAGCATTTAGTGAGCGAACACTGGCACAACAGAGCTCAGCAGGCCAGACGCCGGTAATAATTTTTTTGCTTTTTTTCCTGGCTAAATATTACTGACATACTCAATAGCGAGGCTAAACGGGTTACCAGAGGCAAGCGTGGGTCAAGCGCGGCCGAAACACTTAACGAGAGACAAGCGGTGAGTAGTAGGTTGCCACTGTGTACGTATTATGTATTGACATTTCTATTTGTAGGGCGCTCCTAGAC
>MZZL01000398.1:615330-809979 GCA_002749535.1 Apophysomyces variabilis | reverse complement strand
TTTTTTTTTTTTTTTTTTTTTTTTTTGGTTTGGCAGAGGCAATTTACAGATTTACAGATTTACAATCTTAGTATGACATAGGTAAAATCCCTAGATTGCAGTAAGTCATGTGTAGGATGCGTGCTTTTCGTGGTAAAACATTTGCCGATCGTAGACAATGTAAATTCTCAAACTTTCACGCAAAATATGACTTGCAAACGTTAACGGTGGCTATATACAGCATGATCAGGAAATGGGTTCTACACTTTGGATATACTAACCAGCCCGTGTTGTTTTTGAACCCACAAAGCTAATTCCGTTTTAACCAGGTTATCTGGTACGAGCGCGAACTTTGCTATATCGTAAGCACGATTTCTTTTCATAGATGAGTCACGCCTTTTCCAATAGAAGGTGAAACTATCCGAATGCTGTGCTGCAGTGATGACGACCTTTAGGACCGCCTTTAGCTGACCAGAGCCATCAGTTGCAGTAAACAGACCAAGGGGGTTTATGAGCGTTCGTGACATCACAATGTCGTTTAGTTGGTATGTCCGTGTTAGGAACCCTTTGAAACCATTCATTCGCTTTGCCGAATATCAGAGATAAGTTCTTCAGGCTAAGTAATAAGGTTACCTTCTGCACATGGACAATTGGACAGCGTATTTCCACTAGTTTTTTTTCTTTGTCCGGAGAAGTCGGCGGAGTAATGTCAAAAGGTTGTTTCGGGTACTCGCATCTTGGTACTGGCTTCATCCTTTCGGGAGTTGGTGGGGGTGTGCTGTTCGGGTCTTCCAGGCCATAAAGAGTAGTATGATACGGTTGTTTAGGAAGCTTTTTGGTGATAGAAGGACTGTGCAGCATAGCGATACCAGAATCGCATTTTGAATGTTTCGTCTGAAAAAGCGATATATGCTTTGTGACCACAGATACAGGCAAAGGTTTTTGATGGTTTATGGTTAGAGGCAATGGCTTGTTGCTATACTTAGCACGATAGTAAGAGTTCTCTATATAAAATGCAAGAAGCAGTGTTAATCATGTTCGTCTAGAGGTACAACAATATCTTTTATAGGGGAAACTCCCAATCTTACGAATAGCATGACGACCCTTTGATCCAGGGGAAGAAAATCTTTGAAACTGTTTACCATGACTTTCAATTCTTTCCCGCAAGGTCTTCGACTTTTCTTGAAGACGAGCATGCATACTCTCACTGTCACTACCAGTTGTATTATTACGGTCCGCTATGCTTCCCCATTTCCTCGAGAGCGAAGGTGCTTCAACCCTACACTTGGTCTGGAGCTGTATTGCTGTTTGATTATAAACCGATCTTTGGCAACAAGATCTTAGTCGATCAATCTTTTTTTGCAGACTTTCAGACTTAGTGATCAATGTTCCGTATCGGATTCTATCATTTTCATTCGGGAGTTTTTCCACCAAATTAGCGAGTGCTGACAACGATCTGTTTCGGTTGGTATCGTTCTGCATAGATAAAACAAATATTAAGCTAAAAGGAGTGACGTTGACAAGGATTCGGCCATATTGACAAGAAAGCAAAAGGATTGGAAGGAAAACAAAGACGAAATAAAAGGGATGTTTTCATGGTATTCCTTTTGTGCTTAGGCATTTAATTGTGCAAGGAAATGTATATCCCTGCGGGGGCGAACTATATATTGAATATTATGACTTACCCCTAAAGTCTTGACGATCGCAAAGCGTACCCGTCCTGATGAGACCGTTTCATAATTGTCATGGTTTGCAAAATATATTTCAACACATGTAGACACAATAATGAGTACCTTCATTTTGAAAGATAGGTGATTTATAACGCTTGCATGATGGTCGTCTTGCGCTCTTCTTGATTTTTGTTTGCTCTTCAGTTATTGCTACGGAAAAGACGCTGATATTGTTATGCTACAAGCTGTCTTCTTATTATACGATATGATCAAGTGTGTCTTTATGCCAAGACGAACGGGCAGGAGCAAGTGGAAACATTACCGTTGTCTTTTTGAAGCTGCTTAAACCTGGATCTGCATGATTGTGACAACGTTATTTTTTTGGTATGGTGTGAACTACAGCTGTGTGAGGTATTTCTTAGACTTTATGAAGGATAGCAAGATTTATGCCAACCGTCATGCTCAACATCAAAATAATAAGCTGGCTGTAGTTAGTTCAACTAGATGGCACTGATGTCGTCAGGAATCCTCGACATGGCTATTTCAAACGTCGATTAGACACAGCAAGCAGTCAAAAACTTTGCTTCAAAGAATAATAGGAATAGATCGAAAAAGTCCATAAATGAATGTAAAGTGCAAATTTCGTTAACAGGTCGGAATCTTCCTTTATGCAGCTGGACAGCTTCCTTTTAAGGACATACCTTGGATATAATCTAGCGACGTAGACAACATTTTACTGCAGCATAGTAGTCAAACCATGTAATAGAAACAAAACAAATATAAATGACAGATCTCTTAACAACTTCCATATAAGTAAACTTTATGAATCCTTAAAGTAAGATTCATTTACGCTTGCGAAAAGTGTGCCAGACGTTCTATAAATCGGAATAGCTAGTAGTTAGATAGTATTGATGTCTCTGGTCTTCCACCTTGCTGCCCAAATAGGAAAATGCTTTTCCGTCGTATACGACTTTATCGAGCAAAGTCTCTACCTAGCAATTAGACGAGTGACTGGTAGGTGGAATTCGTGTATATTGCGTTATTATTCATGCAGGTAGTGAAGCATATCGACGTCGATGATTATAGTAGGTTCAGAAATAACTTGCCATATTATTTCGGCTATGGTCCATATTGGAAACAGGGTCTCTATGGCCGCTTTGATGTTGTTTCTGGATGGTGCCTCTAGTCGGTCTAACAGTCATTGACCTAGTGACAATATCCAGAAAGGTGAAGATCGTTATATGGCCAGAAGCGTTCGTAAAGAAAATCTCGTTTACTCTCGTTGGTTTAAGACTTCACCATCCGTTTTACAACTATTACCAAGTTTAACAACTTAGAGGAACAGAATATGGCTAGCAGTCTTGCAAATTCTATGCTATGGAGATTGAGATCCTGTTCAAAATAGATAATTGTCTCCTTTTTTTTTTCTAATGAAATTAAACATTTTACATTTCTCTTCATCGTACTGGCCACATTTCTTTCTAAAAGACTGCACCAAAACCAAATGCCTGCTTGATTGATCGCCAGTAATATCCCTCCCAGTTCTTTTGGGTCAGTTCCTCTTCACCGATCGGGACTCCCGTCTGTTTCATGTTGAGTTTTACGGAATCACTTCCTTGATCAAACGTCAAAGTAACAGTAGAATAGTGACCTATCATTGAAGATCAAAGTCAGAGATTTCGAAATGCGCGACGGACGTTTCCTTACCAGCTGGCCATGACTGCAACCGCCATGATTGAACAATCTTTTTGTCAGGGACCTATCTACTTATTAAAATTCAGCCTGTATCAGTCTACCGTTTCGCTTACCGCTTCCTTCAATTCACCAGAGACATTGCCATTAAACAATTCAAAGCTGCTGCCAACTTCCTTAGAGATTTTGGCGGGACTACGGGTCCAGATAGAAACACGCTGAGGATCAAGGAGAGTTTCGTATAATTCATGCGCGGATGTTTGGAAATCGATGGTTTCATCTAGTGATGTCGTGTTGACCTTCTTAGCAGGTGCTTCAATTGCGCCTGATTTGTCGCCAGTGTTAACGAGTGTCGCACTGGATAGTTCCTTCTGTGGGACATGCACAGCTCGTGGAGCAGCGGCCGTACCCAACTGAGATGGGTCAATGTACACGTCAGAGCCATGGTCTTCATCAGACAAAAGTTAGTTTAACCATCTATATCATTTTCGGTGACTAAAACGCTTACGTTTGATCAAATCAGCAGAGAAATTGGAAAATGCCTCGCGAAGCTTAGGAGTCAATACTTTCTTCACAACATCGCGGATAGGTTGTTTCGCACTAGTAGCATCAGTGATTGATACATCGAACTATTTTTTTTACTAAAAATTCAGTAACTGGGATAAAGGCCGAAAGAGATGAACTCACCACATAGTCATCTACATCCGTATCGTGGGCAACTTCGGGGATGAAGATCTTTCCAGAAGCAGTAGTACCATCCGCGGCAGTACCTACTCATTTGATCAATTTTTTGAATTATGCAGACAATGCATCCTGTCACCTTCCCACGTGAGCTTCAATGCTACATCATAAATGGTAATAATCTTGCCCTTTCTTTGGTTCAAATCTACATCACCGGTACATTCATCTACACTAGTGATCTTCGCGGAATGTCCATCCTTATCGCCTTCAAGTCCCACCAGTTTCTCGGTAAAATATGTCTGAGACCAGTTCAAGCAGTTCTTGTTGACCCTGCAACCCAGCATCAGTGCATTGTTTTCCTTATGCCACAGCATATTTAGGTTACCAGTGCCTGCATTGTTGGTATCAGTATGAAAAGTATCTTTAAGCCAATTCCTTTCTCACCAATTGTTTACGTTTTTCCAGTTGGACATTGAAGTGATGAAGTGAATAGAACGGAGCACTTCTTTCAATGAAGTCGCCTTTTTATTTTGGGAATTTTTGGCTGTGGGTGACTGCCAGATGGAAGCAACTTCCAGAATTTCAACGGTTTCCTTTTTTGCTTGGACAGAGTTTGTGCACGTTTGGTGTGCTTTTCTGGTGTGCATTGATAAGCAGCATACACACGTGAAGAATGCTTCCTTCGACATGTTAACAATGTTAATCACCCATCCGTTTCATTCTTATATAGCCTTAATATCGCACAAAGATGACGTTATCTCATAGACTGCATGAGGTACCTAAGCAAAAGCTTCTTCTCTAAATATCTAAAACGCCTTCTGCATCGTTTTCATTCCATATCATATATGTTTTGCTGAAAACACAAGTTCTAAAGTCTGATAAGTTACATCGAGAATAAATATGCTTCTACACTCTGCACGCGGTGTATATCATAGCGGTACGTAACGAGGATAAGACGGTTGCGGCTATCAGGATATTAATAGAGCGATTCAGCTAACGGTATCTGGTGACAGCGATTATTGCAACCAACTGATGTTGCCCATGCATAGTTACTCAGCAACAGAGCGTTATTTGATCAGTATCATTATCCATTCACTTGGCATTATTTGAAGTCTTACAAAATAGAAGAATCACAATGTCAAATGCTCGGTTTTTCTCTTCTCGTAGAGTTACTCTATAATAGGAAAAACGATAAATGGAGCCAATAAACAGAACAGTCGATTTTGGGATCAATTCCAAAGTTCATATTCCGAACACTGGGGTCCACCTAATGATTGTGCAGTGTGACTTTACTTCTTCGGGAGAAAGAGTTGCAATGTCTTGACTCGTAACTGGCCATCAACGATCAGTTCATGGGAGATACAGAGAAAATTCAACAGTTACGGTCATACTTGAATTTTAACGCAAGGATTGCGGTATCTGATGGAAGGACTTTCATTGGCAAATTTGTTTGCGTCGATAAGCAAAAGAATGTGATTCTTGCTCAGGCAGAGGAATATCGAGGAGGTAATCGCTATCTTGAGAAGACGACTACTGTAACGATAGCTTTGAAATCACAGCTGAACAGCGTCTCGTCGGACTGGTAATGATTCCAGGCAAGCATATGGTGAAAATGGAAGTAGAAGACTTGGACCCTATCGACAACAGGGCTGACCTGTACACTTGATAAGTTAATCATGATATTTTGGCTTTTGCCGTGGTAACGAGCGAAGCAGATGATATACATACTAGTTTGACGGAAGTAGACGAAGCATAGTCAAATTTAATCTTTCATTCTCGGTATTACTGACCTGTCAGTTGATTAAAGCAAACTTTTGCGCCCGAACATAAAAGGCGATCATTTACCTATGAAAAATTAAGGATGAAAAATCAACGAACATAAACACCTTCAAAAAGCGAAACTTCTTGAAGCCGATTTGTCACTACCATAACATTTTCAGTAAAAAGGGATACAAGAACAATATGGAGTAAAACATGGGTACGCACAGTACAAACCGCGCCAAAACTTGCAGAATGTATGACCTGATCACATCATTTATGGTCATGATCAGAAGCTGTCTGATGGCTATGAACTAGTGGATATCGTAAACAGGATCACATCGTACAACCGTCGAATTGTCACGGGTCAAAGCTGAACGGTTATCCTAGTATCCGCAGTTGCTAAGAATATCATATAAAAACGAAATGATCCATATTTTCCTTTTGGTTTTCTACTTCTTTCCAGTTACATATCTTTCACTCATGTTAACCCGTCTTTGTTCAAAACAAAAAGAACGCACCCGGAAATCCAGCTCTGGCCAACTGTCTTACCTACAAAAGGATGCAGAACGTTCAGACTCTCTCCAGCATGACGTACACCCTCTGGATATTCCTAACAAGGGCTCGGATTCACATGTTCAAGATTTAGCATCCACACTCCCCGAGCGCCTCAACAATCACAGCCACACAACGCCGGAGTTCATAGTGGGCAGTATGCCCTGTAAACGACCAGCGCCATGGCCCTCACAAATGGTGGTCCTATTTAGAACATCCGATAACAACTTGGAAATCGATGAGGTGGATCTCTCCATGGACAGAGAGGAGGAAACGCTTATATTCCGGATGGATGATGACTCTATATGTAACACCCCGGGACATCTAACCGGAGACGTAGAAAAGACATCATATGAATGAAGTTATCGACCATCATACACAGCTTACAAGCCTCTTCTGTAGAAAAGAAACATATCGCTATCATTGAGAAACATTGCTTTAGAAACAGAATGTAACTTAGATGCCTTTTTAAATGAAAGTACGAAGAGTTAAAAGGTGGTATGATTGTATTTTACGTCATGTTTGCCTTGAGATGCAAGTCATAACATTCCCTGGCACCGTACTTTTACCGTAAGATCGGGCCATACCAATTGCATGGCTAGATTCCTCACTAATCTGCCAGGTTTTTTTTTTGAATTGATAAAGAAACTGTATTTATAGTATAACTGGTAAATTACTCTACATTTACGCGGTACGATCTAGCAGTTTTTATCAGATTATTTCCTAGAGTCATTATCAAGTAGCCCTGAGTGGCGCAACAGTGCGTTGACATCGGCGTACTCTCTGCCACGAAACAGCTTCCAGACTTCACGGGGCTCCGTGCCTCCACCTAAAGCTAACACGGTTTCACGATACCGCTTACCAATATGCTTAATCGGTTCTCCTTTTTCTTTTGCCTCTTCAAACGCGGCATAAGCATCCGCAGAATATGTTTCTGACCATTTGTAGCTGAATGACCCTTATCAGCACATATTCTTTGCCTTGTCTAACAATCACTTACCTGTAGTAACCAGCACTGTAGCCACCACCGAAGATGTGATTAAAGCTGCATAAGAATCGATCTTCGTTCAATCTCGGAATTAACACAATATCTTTTGCAATTTCTGCATCCAAATCAAAAACTGTAGGATCGGATGCTGACAACGGAGGCGTAAATTTGGAATGTAAGGCTAAGTCGACCTTGGCAAAATGCAGCTATCCCGTGACACATGTAATCAGTCTTATGGAAGAAAGATGATAATTTTTTACCTGACGCAACATGGCCATTCCGCTCAAAAACTCACGATTCTTTACTAATGCATGAATCATCTCCTTTGGCATGGCTTCGCCGGTCTTATAATGACCAGAAAGTCTTTCCAACCATTCAGGCTCGCTGCAGAAGTTTTCCATAAACTGCGAGGCGACCTGATTCATACAATATCAATGATTGAATATGATAAATTCGGGATATAAACCTCACCTCAACAAAATCCCATTCGATGCCATTGAGTCCCGAGGCGTCAGCGTATTCCACATGAGTCATCATCTGTGTTTGGATAGTAACAGGTTTAAATCAAACAGACGTGTCTATCAACGAGCTTACATGTTGCAAGCAGTGCCCAAACTCGTGGAATAATGTTTCTACATCTCTAAATTGCATCAAAGACGGTTCGTCATTCGAGCGCGGTGGAGCTTGATTGCAGACAAGGTGAGCTACGTAAGAGGAGTGAGTAAGAGGTACAATTAAAGCTAAAGATGCTTACCAACCGGTAATGTCAACTCCCCATTTCGATGTTTCTGACGAGTTGTCACGATATCCATCCAAGCACCGCCGCGTTTTTCGGATGGTCTCGAATAGAAATCACCATAGAAGTATGCTTTGACATTACCGTTTTCTGACACTTCGAATACTTTCACATCCTCATGCCAAGTTGTAATCTTGCGTTTAGCCATTTCGGAAGTATCCAATTCCTTCACTTGGATTCCTAGCACCTCGTTTGCAACGTCAAACAGTCCTTGGAGAACTTTGGGAAATGGAAAGTACTGAGAAATGGTTTCTTCATCATACTTGAACAAAGCCTTGCGGTACTGCTCGGAAACATAAGCAGTATCCCACGGTTGTAAGGGCCCATCTTGGTTCAATGTGCGGGCTGCAAACTGGGTCAGCTCATTTACTTCTTTCTTAGCATGTGGAATAGAAGACGTGGATAATTGATTGAGTAGCTCTTCGGCAGAAGATAAGGTTTGTGCCATCTTCACGGACAGTGACAAATCAGCGTGTGTCTTATATCCCAGAAGAGTAGCCTTTTCTTGCTTCAAGGCTAGAATTTCGTTGATTATGGGTTCATTGTTCAATGCACCTTCGGAGGCTTTAGTGATATTGGCTCTGTAGATCTGGGATTGGACAAATCAATCATATTATCGTCCAGAACACTTTATCTACCTTTTCGCGTAAGGCCCGGTTACTACAGTTCATCATAAATGGCAGGTAGATTGTAGGATCCAATGTAATACAGTATCCTTCTTTTTCACCCACACGTTCGCCGTTCTTTCTCAATGTTTGCAAAAATTTATCAGAACAGCCATCCAACTCTGTTTTGTCAGTGACAACAAGCTTAAATGCCTTTGTAGCATCCAAAACGTTGTTGCTAAATTTAAGTGATAGATGGGATAGGCGTTCAGAAATTTCGTTAAACCGTTTCTGCTCTGGAGACCCTTCTGCTAGGCCAATACCAGCATTCTTCATGCTGCGCAAGGCTTTGTCTACGATCCTTTGCTGCACCTTATCCAATCTATTCCATTCCGTCGAAGTTTTCAGATTTTGAAGCGCTTGGTATTTCGGTCTAGACTGGTTCATCATCAAGCCTAATTGAACATATTGAGGCTGGCAAAAGTCTAAATTACTACGGAAACCCTTGCTGAAAATGAGTGTGTTACCTGCAACGTTTCGAGTGTAGTACGAAGTTCAGGGGAATTCCTTACACCGTTCAGATGCGATAGCAGGGAAAAAGCACGCGAAAGTTCGTCCTCCAATTCAGAAACTATATGATATAATGAGTTTGAAGTTTCTCATTCGTTCGAGTACATTGGCCTATAGTTCCATCCCATGTTGGCTGCAGCTCTTTCTCGAGAGCCAAAAACCGGTCGCGTGTTGTTTTAATCATTTCTTCAAACACAGGAACAGCTGTTTCAGGACTAGTTTGAGCAAGCACGCGTTCAAAATCAGGGAAAAGCTTCCATTTCACAAATGGAGTCTCCTTGTATTGCACTGCTGCTTTCTCATTGACAGTGGCCATTCGACGAATAGCAGTAGTTGTTATGTCAGGATGTCTGACGAGCATTTGCACGGGCATTTTTACTGTGGCCAAAGGTCTACGACATTGAATCGCAACCGTACGTCTAAAAATGTGTCTAACTGTACTTTTGGCGGTGCACTGAGCTGCCAGTCTGTACATGGTGATCAAGCACTGCTTATAGGCTTTTCGAACAAGGGGTGTATTCCCGCTGTTTGCGAAAATAGCGGACATTTGACACAAGAAACTAGAAAACTCAGATTGAGATATCTTTGTGCTTCCCGATTTGTACCTTTTGTGAGACAGCAACATCCCAAAAAGAATCTGCAAGTTTTTCCCTTACCTTAATAGCGCCCAAAAGTCAAGCAAAGTGCCTGGGAAGTGTTAAGCTCCTAAAGATGAACGATAGCATCCGGATAATTCATTTGTACTTATAGAATCTATCCTATTAAGCAGATTGTAGTAGTGAAGACGTATCATTACTCTAACCATTTGAACCATAGTTTAAAGTAAATCTGGAATACGATGGAAATCTAAAACGAATGTAATGTTGTCTATTAGCCGCTCACTGAAGCAATACCATCTGGGAGATTTTGTGAACAGTCCCTCAAGATCAAATTGGTCAAAGGGAAAGTTTGTGACGCGAGTGAGTCAGCTCTTCAACCATCAGTGACTGGTTTTTCGAGCACTGAGACCCTGAAGAAACGAATTCTCCTTGCCATATAGTTCTTCGCAACTTTCCTTCAAATATAGCAAACAATGAGCAATCCCGCAAGCGTCGAATGGACACCCTTGAGCTGGAAGTCCAAGCCAATTGTACAGGATGTTGTTTATGAAGATCCCTCTCACGTTGATCGTGTATTGAACAAACTTCAACGTTTGCCTCCTATGGTGTCTCCACAAGAGGTAGATAAGAAAGATAAATCTTTGAAATCTTCCTATGCTCTGTAATTAAGTAAAGAAATAGATTGAGAACTTGAGAGCACAACTTAAAGAGGTAGCATTGGGAAATTCTTTCCTGTTGCAAGGCGGAGACTGTGCTGAATTGTTTGATTATTGCTCAGAGGTAAGAAAATCGTGGTTACCGCTTGCATTCATAGTGATATGTGTATGTGAGTAGGATCCCATACAGAACAAGTTGAAGGTTCTACTGCAAATGTCTCTGGTACTTACTTGGGGTGCGCGAACCTCAGTCGTCCGCATTGCACGTATGGCAGGACAATATGCTAAACCGCGAAGTAAGCCTACCGAGATGTATGAAGGCAAAGAAATTTTATCCTTCAGGTATTTTTTTTCCTTTTCCTGGCTACAAAGCGCTTATATATGATTAAATTTAGAGGAGACAATGTAAATGGCTTTGATCCAAAAGACCGTAAAGCCGATCCTGAACGTCTACTGGGGTAAGTTATGCGATTACATAAGCAAAGCTTATCTGACTGCTGTTATAGCGCATATTTTCATTCCACTGCCACGTTAAACTACGTGAGAACACTATTAGACTCAGGGTTTGCCGATCTGCACGACCCAACCAATTGGAACCTGGATCATGTTCGGTCGGAGACCGTGCGTAGCGAATACCAAGAAATCGTATCACAATTAACAGATGCTTTGGATTATATGCGCACAATTGGAGCTGATCTATCACAACAAGAAGCAAAACACCCTCTAAGATCTGTCGATTTCTTTGTGTCACACGAAGCACTATTGCTGGACTATGAAGCTTCATTGACTCGTTTATTACCATGCCCCAGCACCAAAGAAAAGAAATGGTATAACGCTGGCGCACATTTCTTGTGGATTGGTGACCGAACACGACAGCCTGATGGTGCCCATGTTGAATACATGCGCGGTATTGAGAACCCAATCGGTATCAAAGTGGGGCCAACAACAGAACCAGAGAACTTGGTACAGTTGCTCAATAGAGTCAACCCCGATAAGCATATCGGTAAAGTCACCCTAATTACACGCTTTGGCGCTGGAAATGTCGAGAAGTATCTACCGCAGCACATTGAAGCTGTACGCAAATCAGGTCACATCCCGGTGTGGGTATGCGATCCTATGCATGGTAACACAAAGAACGCCTCTGGTGGAATCAAGACGCGTCATTTCGTGGATATCATTCAGGAATTGTCTGAAACATTTAGAGTGCATAAAGAAACGGGTAGCAAATTAAATGGCGTTCATTTCGAGCTGACTGGTGACCGTGTAACAGGTATGTGATTCACAAGGAAACGTCAAATGAATAATAACATAATAATATAGAATGCGTTGGAGGCTCAATGGAACTCAAAGACACGGATCTTTCCACGAATTATCAAACGTATTGTGACCCAAGACTCAACTATGAGCAAGCTTTGGATGTCGCCTTCTTAATTGCACAATACTACCAAAAGCAAAGAAAAAGCAACGACTTCCCAAGCTTATAAAAATGAGATCACGGGGAAAGAATATAGACAGAATAGATACTTTGAAAAATTACTATAAGTTTTGAAATTTTATATATGAAGATATTCTCCAAGTTTACCCGTATCGATCAATGTTTCCACAAGTCGCTCGCTATGAATAAATGAGTATATTCTCAATGAAAGATAAGTATCACTATGTGTTACGTACTGTGGTAAATAGGTTCGATTGGGATAAAATACATAGTCAAGAGGAATATGGTCGAGGTTGACAACGTTAGACATGTAGATATCAGCGAACTAGGTTAATGCAAGATTAACGGGGTATACCCAATCCTTGCTCTTACCTTTCTAATTTTGTTAGCAAAAAACGTCGGGTTGTGGTAAGTTCGAAAGACGCTGCCAAACGATTTGTTAAATACAGTCTTTAACTCAAGTCGTACACGGCGTCTTTCATCTCTCCACTGCTCGATTAGATTGTCTAACTCAGGCGTCCTGTATTCTTGTCGCTGGCTCTGAGCTTCATTTAGCAATCTCTCCAGCCGTATAAGCCAAGATAACGTATGACGATAAGACGAAGTACTTCTTGTCTCGATCTCTTTTGCCAGCTCATGAATGATGCATCCCTAAGCACAAGTTCGGTCATTGCTTAAATTTACCTTTTGTCCCAGACTTACTGTTCTCCAGCCCTGTTGAATGCTTGGATCAATCAAATCGGAGAAGATATGATCGCCAAAATACATCACTTTTTGTCTTTGTTATTGCGACAAGTATCAGCCTACGTTGTGCTAACGCTCTTTAATGCTTACCCGGACCTACATACAATTGCCTCAGTTTCTTTATGCGTCCAGTTCACATGTGGAAATTACCATCCTGTTAATCTAGAGAAATCACCCAGATTGCCACCTTGATACACTTCGCCAGGTTCAAACTTGTCTACCACACTCCATGTTGGTTTCTTGATCCTTCTAAATGGGCGATGGGATCGATAGAAGTCAGGCTTGCGGGCGCAGACGATAACACAGTCAAACAAATCAGACCAGTCCTTCCTTGACGTGATATAACTCATTCCTTTGTTTCTTAATCTAAATGTTAGGTGTCCCCACTGCTCTCAATGTATAATCATTACCCACATGAAAGTAAACGAGCTATTTGTCAACAGAAATGTCTTTTTCCCGTGCCTGCGCAGTTTTTCTAGCAATCCCACCAACTTCGGTGCCTTTTCCAGATATTTCGATATATCCCTCATGACCTCCATGTGTAATCGTCCGCCCACCCCGTGCATGCTTAGGTTGTATCCATTGTGAAGGATACGTGCGGCCGTGTTCACATCATCAGAAAGATAACGCGGATGAAAACTTTTAATTATCACTAATTAGTAGCAAAATACGCCCAGAGCCTAGGCTTACTTCATATTATTGTCTTTGAAATACTGAAGGACATCGCTTAATAGACACGTCTAAAGCCTACCATGAGTATATAGTACATATGGCAACTAGGTTCGAACCTGTGGGATAGAAAAGAGGTCATTGAGCTGAAACATATTGTTTTGCAAGTAATCTGGCGCAATATGCGTCCCTTTATGTAGTTGTATCACTTCGTCCAGATTCTTGATCGGTTGGCGACCAACTACAGTGACGTTTGAATTTGTGGGAATTATTGTTCAACTTACCATGCACTGTATTCAACTGAATGTTAGCCATATTGTCAAGCTTCATTAGCCATCCGTTTTGAAAATCTTTCGTAGGAAAACGGTGTCACTCGAGTGAAAAACACTAAGCGCTTTTTCACATACCATAATGTAGTCCTCGTATGGCAAACGTAGGGTCAAACTGAAGAGCTTCTTCTCACTTAGAAATCATTTTACCATAACTTATAATGTACCTTTGATTTGTCGAGGATATTGCAAAACATCTACAAGGACATATTTAAGGATATCGTATATAGTCTCTGACAAATGCTTTGTGTAATTGGCTAATGTATACTAAAATATGTTTATGTGAGTATTTATATGCTGAGCAAGAGATTTCTGTATACTTACATCATAATCAAAACCATAAACATCAATGCTGCCTAGGTTCAGTTCGTTGTTTGTGAACCTACGATATCCAATTCAATATGCTGTATGGATAAAGGAAGTACTGCGCGTACACTTCGTCTGGGGACGTGATACCTAGTCCGTAGATCGCATCTGGTTCTTTGGGTTCATTTGTTAAATCGCAATAGGTAGAAGGTTCATGCACATGTCTGTTCATGGAGAAAATGGATGCTTTATCACGTTCTGCTGACATTAAGTGTTGTTTCTTCTTTTCCTCGTATTTTCTTTGTAGGTATTGCAGTACGCGCTGTTTTTCCGTTGCACCGCCATCAGTATGGTAATGTGCTTTTAGCAAGGTACCGTTCCGCTTGATAAACTGAAGCAGCATGGTAGACCGGCTAATGGACCTCCATCGAAGAGCGACTTGTTTGGCCATAGAATTCTCAAGCCTGCCCAGCAGCAATCAGGTTGGATTCATTTTTTATTCGTTTTTGGAAAGTTTACTTATTTAGAAAGATGAGGGGTCCTTGCTACAATTTAAAGACACCCATGGTAACCATTCAATTCCGCCAATTACTCTGCTGATGAATCCACAAGATTTATCTGATACGTATTAGACGGATGAGACGGTGGTTTACATGATGTCTACCTGCAGAAATCGTAGCTAACGATGAATACAATATCAAAACTTCCCCGATGGAAAAGACTTATTGTTTACTTCTCAACAGCTGTTGGCAGCGTCCAAGCACCCATTCAAGCCTCAGTGGTGCATGATTATGCATTATTGTATGTACTTCACTGACCAATACCCTAGGTACAATTACCGTCCTAACCGATTCCGGCCGGAAGGAATTGAATGTCTCTTAAACCGCATGATATTCTACCCGCTTGTGTAACAGACGATTTATGCAAACACACAGCACGCGTACTGGATGCTGTTTTTCATCAATGTAAGTAATTTTTATCTTACTACCTCCTTCCGAGACATAAATGTGGACACTAGTTCTTCTCAATTATTGTCCTTGTTTTATAAAGTTAGTAATGGCCATTAAATGTTGGTAAGACCGCTAGCTCAAAATTGACAGCTGCGTTCTGAGACCAACGGGCAATTCATATGGATTTATGACCCCTTTTACCTTTGAAGCAAAGGATCCATGCCAGAAATGAACGTTCCGACAATGTCCAAGACTGGTCGGTCTAGTATACCCTTTCACTTTACTTACTTACCTCACCGCTACGGATACTGCCACCTCACTACCTTAGGTGGATTGCTCATACCATCTTAATGGACTCATTGTTCATGATACCAAAGCAACAGTTTTTATAGGCCTTCTTTTTCATAAACAAGTTATTTAAGGAGGGGTATGTTAACATAACATTGCTTTTATTGACGTTAATCTTAGCATGACTACTTTTATGGACCATCTTCTCTATTATCAGAATTATCGGTATATATCGCATCGAGAGATACATAATAACATGATTTTGTTTCTTTTTATGATCAAGGCGCTAAGTGGGAGCGAGCTGTCAAAGAGGGGTTTTCCGAAGATGGCCCTAAGCAGTTGAATGACTTGGTTCAATTTTCTTTTGTATTTTATTGAGTCATGTCAATACACTCCGATTGAGAGAAAGAAAGAGAATTACAATGAAGCGATTTCTAGACTAAATTGCTAAATAGTTCATTCTCATTTACACAGTTGATGTGCCCGTTGGGAAACCGCACCCGGACGGAAGGGGACGTTGTCAAAAATGTGAGCCCATTGGACACGCCAAAGGCTATGTAGGCATACGGACAGAAGAGTGAAAAGGAGCGGTTCAGGAAGTCTTGAAGGAAGTCAGAAGGCGGCGATAAATTGAGGATGCGGTTCTGGAGGTCGGGGAGGGACCAAAAGGGTAAATAGCGAGAACGGATGATCGACCAGAAAAGCTGTTTGGAAGGGCAAAGGAAAAGAAAATGATCTAAAGAATCAGCAATGGTTTGACAAATAGGGCAGCGGTTGGACAGGAATTTGGTGAGAAGGAGTTGGCGCAGGCGATCGCGGGTCGTCACCTTGCCTATTAGGATCCGCCACCAGATGGTACGGGTATAGTGAGGGATGGGTTGGCGCCAGAACAGTTTCCAGCGGGAAAAAGAAAGGCGAGACGAGGAAGTTGGAGGGTCAACATGGCGGCGAAAGTGCTTGGTGGTGATTTTTTCGAAAGGGACTAAGTTAAAGGTAAAAGAGGACAGGATGGGGGTGAGATCGACGGGTGCAGGATATATGGTGGTGTGGACGGAAGGAAGGAAAAGGAAGGCAGACCACCAACGAAGCCAGATATGTCCAGCGTCCACGGCTTGAAAGAAGTGTTGATACGTCGACGTGCATAACTGATTTCGTGGGGGTAGGCGGCGGAGGGAACCATTATTGGCGAGAGTATAGGCGTGGAAGGCGTAAAGACTAGAGAGGTTAATGTTAGGACAGGCGTGAGGAGGTGTCAGGGACCAAAGAGAATCTAGAGGAAAATGTAAGGAAGTAGCAGGGCTAAGCAAAAGAATCGGTGCTTGTCGAGAAGATAGGAGGTGGTGACAGGCGCCGAAGAAAGGTCGAAGGGATTTGTTATATAAAAGGGTGGGGTGGGGGAAAAGAGAGACGATGGATTCCGAAGGAGCCTGGGAGTGTAAGGCGCATACGTAGTCAAGGTAAGGAATGACAGGCGAAATGGGCGGAGACCGCTGAGGAGGGGAACAAACCAACGGGATTGATTGTAAGGCGTTTTGTTGGCAGGAAGGATCAAAGAGATTGAGACCTCCCAATGAGCGCGGTTGGCATAGGAAAGAAAGACCAGCTTTGCAGGAAGTTAACACAGAGGCGGTGGATAGAAGACAAGAAGGAGGAGTTGAAAGAGGTGACATAGTTGATGTGCCAGAGACGACTCTAGAGCAGAGAGTTGATAATGATGTCTTTAGCTCGAACAGACAAGCGACGTGCGAACAGAAGCTAGCATCTGGCAGCTAATTTTTGAACAATGGATTGAACAATGGATTGAACGAAATTGTTAAGCTGTTAGGGACGGGAGATAAGGGGGAATACTAGGTACCGAACGGGTACTATCTGATTCACGGGTGTGGCGGGCATGAATGCGATGTGTATCTAAGGCTTCATACCAAAAAGGGAGGATGATACAGGAGAGAGCCAAGGCAACGGTTTTGTTGAAGTTGATGCGTGTGTTAGATGCTCAGCCATACAAGTATAGAATATCTAAGACAGCGGCGAACTCCTGGGATCTGTTAAGGAAAACTAGAAAATCATCGGCGTAGGTGAAGAGCTTTACTGGTAATTGAGGGCGGGAAGAAGAAAAGCCGGGGAGAAAGGAAGAGGCAAGTAGAAGACGTAGAAGAGGTTCAAAGGCAATACTGAAAAGAAGGGGGAAAGCGGGTCATCCTGTCGCAGTCATCAACCTTGTTTGATACGGAAAGACAATCAAAGCTGACGTAAGTGACTGCATCCGCGTTGAATTACAAACAGCGATTGTAAGACCTAGCGGATGATACTGCACGCTTTGCTGTAAGAATGCTACGTTTCAAGAAGCACGAAAAAAAGCCAGGTAATCAGCTGCTAATTATCCCATGTGAATAATTTATTCTTGTCTAGTTGAAGAGGAAGAGACAGAGGCACCCGCAGCCCCACAACAATTACCATCGAAATATGACCGTCGCGACGATGAAAGACGCTCTAGACGTTCCCGACGGTCACGGTCCAGATCGCCGCGACGGGAGCGATCCAGAGATAGGGAAGAAAGACGAACAAGAAGAAGATCACGTTCTCGTTCTCCTGAGAGAAGGCGGAGACGCTCTAGAAGTCGATCGCCTACAAAGAAGCCGACTGAAAAGGTGAGATGTCAAAGTACAAGTGTAAAGCTTAACCTATGCGCTTCAGCCAAAGGTGCAACCAAAATACAACCTGATTGAACTAGAAGTGAATGATCGATTGGGCAAAAAAGTCCGTGTCAAATGCAGCCCGACAGACTCGGTGGGAGATTTCAAAAAGCTCGTGGCTGCACAAATTGGTACTGATCCCAACAAGATCGTGCTGAAAAAATGGTACAAGGAATTCAAAGATCATATCACATTACAAGATTGTAAGTTCTTTAGATACCAAAAAAATGCCAGAAACTGATAATGATCTAGATGAATTGAACAATGGAATGAATTTGGAGCTTTATTACAGATAAAAATGAATCGCTCTTTCTCCCTGTGGTGTACATGTCGTGAGGAAAGCATTAATAAATATTTGAAGCATTCAGGTGCTCGTTGTAAATCTTTAAAAACTACGCAAACCTGTTGCCCTTACCATCGGTTGTAGTGAAATCGGTACGGTCTTTGGAGAAAAGGGACAGTTCCCTCAACGGGAGTTTAGTGTATATGAATATCTTGTGGATTCATTAAGCTCTTTTTACCATAATTCTTTGATGCTGAAGAAGTGAGAGAGATAATTCTGGAAATGAGCACCCCAACATTGATATCCTTTATGCTCCGATAAAAACAGAGGTTGTATGAGCATGGCAGAGATGCACTTCAGGATATACTTGGATCTCCGCTCTATACTATGTGGATTTCCATTTACCTGCTTTCTTAGCTTCTAGGGTTGCCTCACGTCCTATCTTTGACGAAAAAAGGCTAATTGGTTATGAAGTATACATAGGTTTATATATGAATCTTTTACTATTTATTGTGTTTTTCCTGTTTGTCTGCGTGTTTCTATTTTTTATTTGCGAACTGGGATTCAAGTTTTTGCGGAATTCAAAAAATGCTTTTGGATGATTGGATGAAATGTTTGCGGTCAGACTACCCTTTTTGCATACAGTCGTGTCCATGTTCATTATTTACTGAGATAGTTTATTTCAAACCACAGCAAGACGAGTTTATTTAAAGAAGTGGTTCTCTATTATTGCATCTAACGGAAAAGCTCTCTGCGTGTCTGATCCATCCTTGATAGCCTGAGCGGTTTACTTTTCGCGATGCTTGAACAATACGCTCTTGACGGTTATCGTCAACTCGTAAGGGCTCCCTTCTTACCCCAGCAATCACTTTGGCCCAAAACTCTTCTATTGGGTTGAGAAAGGGAGAGTAGAGAGAAAGATAGAGACATTTGTATCCTCTTTCTTCGACCAACTACTTAACCTTAACTGGTGTATGGATGGGTACATTATCTGTGACAAGATACTAAGCGTTCATTCCGTGGCAATCCAATCTTTTGTGATTGCTTAATAGACAAAGATAAAGTAGAAGAAAAGGAGAACATAACTACATTCAAGGAAAATAAAAGTGGAATATAAGGCAATACAATTGAGAAGAACCGGAACTGGGGTACATTGCCCTGACAGCTTCTGATAACATAACTGACAGAAATGGATATGATATCATCAATGACGTACAGAAACAAACGAAGGAGGTATATTCCTCTACAGATGTTCCATTCTGTTTAAGACCTTCTATCAGACTGAGTCCATTTACTCTTAGGTCAATTGTTGTCTTATCTCTGAATTGTTGTCACCCATAAGACATCCATCGATTTTCTTATCCATGACTGTGATTTTTGGTTTCAGTAATCACGTACTATTTAAAAGCAAAGGGACAACCTCTTTTCTGTTCCTTGGCTTTGTTCTCCAAAAACATGCCCGGTATGTACTTCGCATTGATCCTATGTACAGAATGACTGATATCCCTCTTCTGTAACCTTTAGCCTGTATGACCTCTGTCCCGAACCACCTTGGTTGTGTGAGTAAGCTCCCTGCACTCCACTAGGTAAGTGAAAAAGAAATTTTGTCTGTTTATGCACAGTGCCATTCATTATCTTCTGCTTCCAAGTCCTCGCCAGATGTTGCATCGCTTCAAGTCCTCTGCAGTGCGTTACATTTATACCGGCCGTTCATGGAAGCCGTGACTCTCTCTCTCTCGCCGCCCCCACCGATACAGGTGCGGGGCCGGCCTCTGCCTTTGGGTAGGATTACCCTTCGGGGGGTAAAGTAAAAAAAAAAGTGTCAAGCTATCCTTCCATTTACTAACCATGAACATTCTTTCACGCTGCTCGAATGAATTTTGTGTCCACTGGAGGACCAAGTTGAGGTAAGCAAAATATATTTCCCGCATAATCCATTTACTAATGACGCATATTTCTATCCCTTTTAGCGCAAACTTGATCCTTGCATGGACGCAAAATCGATTTAGAGTAGCGTAAAAAATTGTTCAATAAACAATATTGTAGAGTGAACTGCCGTTTCCTTCTTACTTGGAAAAGATAGTCATTCTGTTTTCCGGATTTCACGAACAAACAGCCCATGATCCAATGAATTTTCCCAAACTAGGCAATGCTACTGAAAAGTAGCTAACAATAGAGCACTTCAACTCCGCGAATTGCACCCTGAAAACTACCGCAAGTCAGCTGTCGCAGCCAAAGAAGCATGCAAAGACAAGCGACGAGATTGGTTCTAGCCATAATAGGTAGACAAGCATTTGGTTTAGACATTCAGGGATGATTTCATGGAGAGTAGAGCGGCAACAACAACTGCACAAATAAACATGAGCAAGTTCAAATTTGAGTTATATTTGCATCACCGCAATCTGTGTCTCTCTTTCTTTTCTTTCCTTTCCTTTCCTTTTTACCTTCTTTAACTTGTCGATAATTCCTAGCCTCATGAACCGTCCAGCTATGGGTGATTCATACATGCAAACGCCAGGACCGCATATGGTTTCATCGCCCTTGCATTCTTCTCGAAGTGCACCACCATCACCTAACGATTTACCGATCCATAACCTAACTTTGAACGACCCTGCATCCTCTATTCACAGTCAGCATAGATATGCACCTTTGCCATCTTCGGCTGGTACAGACAGATATCAAACCCCAACATACGCTGCAAGGCTACAAGATGCGAATTATAATATGTCTTGTGGTGCACCTAATTACCCTGCTTCTTCTATTGAAACCCACTCAGCCCAAAGTCCATATATAATCTCTCAACACGAACCATATGCAATAGACACATACTATAATGGCAACATTGCTCCATCAACTGGATATTACCAGCAGCCACCACCCATTCAAACACAACCTCAGCAAGTCGGATATTTCGGATCTCCGGAAATTTTCCGGTCGCCGCAGCAGCCAAACTACAGCAATGGTGCCACGCCAACGCAGCACTTTTATTCGCCCAGTCTTCCGCCTCCAAGCCCAAGTTTATCGCAGCGATCCCCCTCTAGCACTTATGCTTCAATATCAGAACAAACGCAGACTGGCCAAGATGCTATTGTTCCTTCAATAAACAATGCATTGCCTTCTGGAGCGGCTCAGAAATCGAAAACCCGGTTTCCTCCTGTATCTATGGAAAATATAGCTCGGTTTCGCAGCCAAGCCAAAGCGAGTAACGACCCACGACAGCTCCTTGATCTTGCTAAATACCTTTTGGAGGCTGTATCACAGATTCGTACCGACGAAAAAGATTCCAAGCGAACAAAACAAATTAAAGAGGCAATGGTGCTGGAAGCCCAGAAGATCACGAAAAAACTCGCTTCTCAAGGTGGACCTGGTAAATCTGGCTATGCAGACGCTCAGTTCTTCCTTGCAAATTGCTATGGAAACGGATCCATGGGGCTCCAGGTAGATCATGAAAAGGCCTTCAATCTATACGTGCAGGGTTCGAAGCAAAACCATCCTGGATGCACCTATCGTGCTGCTGTGTGTTGTGAAGTTGGTGCTGGTACCAAGCGAGACACCACTCATGCAATGCAATTCTTTCGGAAGGCTGCTAATCTGGGGGATCCAGCTGCAATGTACAAACTTGGAATGGTGTTACTTAAGGGCTTCCTCGGTCAACCAAAAAATCCCCGCGAAGGACTCTCCTGGTTGAAACGAGCGTCCCAGTTTGCTGATGAAGAAAACCCGCACGCTTTACACGAACTAGGTTTGGCATATGAAACGGAAGGAATCCCTTCTGTGATCCCGGACGTTAATTACGCCCGCGAGTTGTTCACCAAGGCCGCGCAACTTGGCTATGCACCTTCCCAGTTCAAGCTTGGACTGGCATATGAGAACGGCTTTCTAAACTGTCCAGTCGACGCCCGACGATCCATTGCCTGGTATTCGAAAGCAGCTCAACAGGGCGATCTGGAATCGGAGTTGGCGCTGTCTGGATGGTACCTCACAGGCGCAGAGGGTGTACTAGCCCAGAATGATATGGAATCCTATCTCTGGGCTCGCAAAGCAGCGGATAAAGGCTTTTCTAAAGCAGAATATGCAGTTGGCTATTATACGGAAACAGGCATCGGAACTAAACAGAATTTGGATGAAGCTAAAAAGTGGTATATGCGAGCAGCTGCACAGAACAATCGTCGTGCAATGCAACGTCTGGCAGAATTGAAAAAATACGGCAATGCTGCTCAACACCGACAGAGGCACACCCGTGACGCTAACGGAGCACCATCAAGCAAAGACTCAGATTGTGTTATCATGTAGTAGAAGAAGTACTTTTATAGATTAGTTTTCTTAATACCCCCGTTCTATGATAGAATCCAAAAAAAAAACTTGTTTTAATGATATGGCACATATACAATTATAGGATTCAGATGTCAAATGAACAAAAGTCAATTCGCTATCTTAGGAGGCTGCATCGATTTATGCCAACTCCGCATCTTTTTCACTGCCCTTCCCATTCCTTCATTTCAGCAATGCAATGGCGCGCTCTGATACTTCTATTAGGCGGGATCGCCATGATCTATGTCGTCAGTCTGCTTCAGGATACTCCTCATCCTCATCCCGCAAAAATTTACACGTCGGATTCCCCACGATTCAAGGCTATTCCCGATGAAGTGGTCCTGTCGACTATTGGGGGGTTCGTCTACCAGACATCCATTTGGTTTGAAGCTACATTGTCCAGTCAAAAAGGCATGAAACATGGAATAGGTCCCATGAAAACTGGTGTTATAGGTACGGACCGACCACAATTTTAAAAAATTTGTGCTAATATGTCAGGGCCAGGGTGCGTGCGACAGATGCGGAAACCGCTAAAGGTGTTTCTAAAACATCAAGAAAATATGACCGACACGGGTATTCAGTATAGGCGTTGTGCGTATATACGCTTCTTACAAGGTTGTTACGGTATTCATTCTAGAAACATGGACGGAAACGTTCGAAGATCGATTACATGGACCGATTTCTGGGATCTCGCGAAGTGCGCTCAGTAACATCCAAAGCAGTCTGCAATTTGCTGTGTTGTATCATGTCCTAGATGGAGAAAACATGAATCATTACGTTCGAATATATTACGTGATTGATGACGATGACAGTGGGATTCCCGTGTTTAAATACAAAGACATGCAGCTTCCTGGATCCACGTGGATTGATACGCTGACATTAGAAAAAGACTTGATTTTATTTTCCAGGTTAGCCACACATGAACATGGTAAATATACCCAAGGCTAAACTCACCTTGACGGATAGAGATCCAGATATCTATCGGTGCCGCATAAGTTCCTTACCAGCGAATTTTACTCACCCTCCACATTCTGAGGAAGCTGGTCTTATTTCGATGGAATCAAGTCATCCGTGCGATCATATTAAAAGTATTCAAATGTATGTTCGCAAAAAGGTAGTCTTACGATGGATTTAGGATGGCATCAACCGTATAGGACAGAGAAGCATCAGCAGACGTTATCTAGACTCCATTCGCCAATGTAAGGTCTATATGGAAGATTTGAGAGCTATTACAAATGCTTTGTTAGACCAGATACATATCGATTACTTTCACTGGATGTGCATAAAACGCCATATGCTTTCCACATCAATGCAACCATAATGGATAACGTATCTATCGTCACTCAGCTTTCCGAATTACGAGGGCAACCAGAACGAGTGTGGATAGAGAGAGAGCACTGGAATCTATTGGTAAACTAAGCATAATATTTCACGTGCTGATTCTCACTGTAAATCCAAGCAGGATACTTATAGCGACGACCAAAGCGATTTCGTTTTCGCCGATATAGGTAACATTCACCAGGAACGTGTTGGATCGGATATGCCTCGAGTTAGTTTTAGTAAGTTTATTGCGGATATACTGTGGGTTAAACAATCAGTTCAACCTTTGTAGCAAAGTCTAGCGATTCTAAAAGTATTGTGATTCCTCACGTTAAAAATAATTTCCATTCCATTGATTATGCCGACCGTGCTGAGCTAGACGAAAGATACAAGTCCGACCATGACTACATGTATTCCAGCGATGGAGGCAAGACATATCTTCGGTATGCGAGATACAAACTACGAACGGGCGATGCGTATGAAGCCGATATTCTTGGAGCTCAGATGAATGCTGCTGGAAATTTACTATCTATCTGGACAGGATATCAAAACCAATACAAAATCTATATATACAAACGAGGAGTTGCTGATTTAGCTGATGCTCCGCGAAGACGACCGTCTGTAGCGGACAAGATGGATCAATGGTTGGATGTCAGTATTCCTGAGCCTACTGAAGCAGAACAAGCGGATGAAAATTTTCCACCTGATTGGAAGCTTAGGATGGCTATTGTTGTTAACGAGCGTGAACTGAACTCACCAGTAAGCTGACCATGTCTATTTCTGGATCTGTCCAAGCTTAATGGAATTTTGTGCTATACAGCCTGCGGCCGTGCAATTCCTGAACATGACCAGCCCAGAGAGCAAGACGCAAAATAACTATATTTGTAAGTGTCTATAGCATGCAAATGGTTTATTCCGCTAACAAGTGGTTAGTGGTTGCTCTCCGAAACGGAGCTGTCAATTCCTATTTGATTGATGATACGGAAGAAGAGAAAGAGGTGAATTTTATGACCTTTGTCACGGAGCGCTGGGATATGTTAATTGGTAAGTGCTGGTATCTTGTAGAATTCGAAACGATTTTAAAAAATCGGGCAATTTCTTTCTCTAGCTATGTCAATGATTATTTCAGTTTTCGTTTTCAACGAATACCAGCAATATGGTCGATAACAAAGTTCTGTTGTTTATCTGTCTAGCGCAGCTGCAGCCTACTACAATACTCGTTCCTGGGTCGCCAGGTTTGATAGAGAAGAGGGACATTTGTCTTTTATGTCCATTCAAGAAGTTAAACATGTCAGTCACACGAAAAATAATAACACTACCCAGCGCAGACCCCACTAGAAGATTATGATTTCGGACTATTTTTCGCGTTGTCTTAAAGGTAGAAAATCAACAAATATCATGGAATAAAATAAACCAGTTTAGTCGTATATATGCTACAGAATTAAAACACACGATGCAAAGAATCGGTAATTCTGTCTGTCTCCTGTACCGATACTATCTTTGTTTGCAGACATTCACTAAGAATTCTTAGCCAGTGCTATGGTATTTCGGGCTTGTGATGTTTACCATTCGAACAGGACTGAGAAGTACGAAGCTGAACTAGGGGAGATATGCAGTGACAGCATACAGCATTACTCTTGAATAACACGGTTTTATTTCTCGAGTATACCAACTTATTAATTGGATTGTCTACTGTCCTTCCCGCAATCTTTTCTGTTCCTCCGCCATTCTCTTGAACATTTCAATTGTTGCACTTTCCTTGGCCTTGTACTCAGCCATTTTACCTTGAAGAGGTGCCAATCGTTGCTGTTGGTATTCCTCGCGCCTTGCTTTTCTTCGCTCCTCTTTTCGCTTCTCCGCTGCCAATCTAGCGGAACGTTATAGATAAAATAACTAAGCAAAGCGAAACAGAAAGTTCAAACTTACCTTGCATGAAAATCATCACCGCCCATTAAATCAGCTTCAGATAATTCCACATCTGGACTTCGTTCACGTTTATGAAAAGCATTGGTGGCTCTTCGCTTAGCAATCATTGCTTCACGCCCCGTCTCCTTTGGTGCGACTTCATCCAAGTATTCTTCCTGTTTGTGTCGACGCTGCCGTATTTCATTCCTTCTGGCTGCTTTCTCTCGCTCCATCTGATCTTCCAATTCTAATTTTTAATGAATTTAAGCCAAAATATTACTTTCCATCCACATCTTGCATAATTTTTTCTTGATTTACCAGTTTGATCATGCGCTTTGGACGAAGGAGGAGGCATGGCTGGCCCGACATTGCGTCTTCTACCCCGACTGTCAGCACCCACAGTCGGACTGGAACCAGTTTTTGAGGTTAAACTATCGACGCTATCACGTATTGTGTCCAATTCATATTGATCCAGTTTCTTTGCAAACGCCCATTTGTAACGTGTTGTGTCTGCAGAAGACAGTTGAGCTGAATTGAGGCCTTTGTAGTATTTTTCTGTAAAATCATTGATATGTTTAGCTGATGCTCAACTTGTATCAAAGTAGCAAAGAAACCTTCAAGCTCAAATCGATTCCAAGCTTTTACAAATTTCTTGAAGTAACGTCTTGAATCGTGCGAATCCAGGTCGTCAAAATATTTGTGCTTGCTTTCTCTCAACCAAAGGCGGAATTCGGTAGCTTTCTCAAAGTAATCCTCGTCCGAGATGGCTAAAGACAGTTTATTATAGGAATTCTTTTGTGTACATGCCAAGTAAAATATCCCTTCGTACGTTGGATCTGATCTCTCAAACTTTTCGAGATGCTGACAGATTCTTCATGTTCTTCTCTCTCTTTTCTCTTCTTTCGTTCTTTATGGTGCGACTTCCTATGATGTCTACTCTCTCTGTGTTCTTCATCTTCGGAATCGTAGCGATGCTTCCTTGTGCTCATGCTTTTTTTTTTGGTTTCCGGAAAAAGGTGCAGTCACCGTTACCGAAAAGTCATGCATCCAATTTTGAGGGCGATCGTGTCACAAAGATCGCTGTCTCAGCAGACATTTCGCCTTGACCTTCTTACTTTAGATACGGTATTTCAAAGCAGGCAGGAAATAGTTAATTAACTGCAGAGTCTAAGCTATTTTCATGTGTTACAGGCTAAAGTAGAAGTACGTTTAAAGGAGTCAACACCTAAATGCCTTCTACGAAGTAAAATAGCGGGGAGAAGTTGCTACCAAGTCTGATTGTATCATATCAGAGAGCAAACTTTAACGATCGAGAACAAACCAACCTAAACGCGCATTTCCAGTAAATCCGTTTCTAAATCATGCTTTTTTTTTGGGTTTGCGATATCGATTTGGGATTTTATTGATATGTATACGTATATGTACTGGAATGGAATACTATGCGATGAAGATATATATGATGTTGGTTATTCTTCTGCGTGAGGCTGTTTATAACATTATTTTCAACCCCAGACATCTTCGTTATAACGCCCATTGTCAATCAAGCTTTGTACAAACGCCTCTGCACCTTCCTCCGTCTCGGCCGCACCAAGGCTTGAAGCAATATTAGCAAAGGCTCTGCGCACGTCGCGGCTCATTGTACCACTACCGCAAACATAGATATTTGCCGCCTTGCCATTCTCAGGATCGATCAATCCCCATATGTCCGCACCATGAGCCAACAATTGATGCTGGACGTACTTAGTAGGTGAGGGTGGCGTTATTCTTGAAAAAGCCACGTGAAGTTCCAGCAGACCATCATTGACATAAGCTTCCAACTCGTCAGAATAGATGTAATCCTGGTCAGGTCGTCGGCATCCAAAGAACAGAATGGCCTTTCCGACTTCTTTACCGGCTGCACGTTGTTGGGCACGTTCTTGGAGGAAACCACGGAAGGGAGAAAAACCAGTTCCAGCTGCGATCATGATAATGGGTACAGAAGAATCGGATGGAAGAGAAAATGCACTCTTGGATGACTTGAGGGTAGCACGGATATGACCTGTGCTGGTACGAGAAAGGAAAGACGAAGCTAATCCGTAATAATGCTTTCCTTGTACCAAATCATCCACCACGCCTACAGCCAGATGTACCTCGGTAGGATGTTGCAAGGGTGAAGAGGCGATGGAGTAGCGACGGGGCTGCATAACGCCAACAGCAACGAGGAACTGGCCGAGATCGAGACGATTTACCTGTGGGAAGGCCTTCTGGAGATCCAAGAGGTTGCGGTGTTGTTTGACGAAGGCAGGATACTGGTCGTTATTGTCCTGGTCTGGCATAGTCATTCTCTCGAACTCTTCAGCCGTCTGGGGTGATAAGCTCTTCAGCTGGGAGGCGAAAATGGCCAGCATCGTACGCGAGGGAGGTGAGGAGAGATCAGCAAAATAGGTCAAAGCGTTTCTGATAGTACATGGACCCCGAATAGAGGCAGCAAGCGAACGAGGCGAAACGCCGTCGAGACTTTCTGGATCGACTTCAAATACGGAATCAAGAACCCATCCAAAGCTGAGGCCGACTGCTTCAACCACTTTTTGGTCATTCTCTGGCATCACTTCCAGATGGTCACCGGCTTCATAAGCAAGGTCTCCAAGAGGAGGAACAGTTGAGATATCAAGCTCAATATGGCGCGTACTTCGTTCAGCACCAGCATGCTGCAGTTCTCGGTTGACCAAGACCTTGGCGTTGCCTGTGCCATTGATATTGTTTTGTGCGGCCGTCCATTTTTCAGTTTCCTTTGGCGTCACGAATCTCACTTTAACCAATTTGCTTTCGTTCATTGCTGCAGCTGCAGGGACCACTGATTTCTCCTTGGAAACTGGAACATTAAAGTAATCCAGTGTATGGGTCCAGAAGAAAGCACACCTAAAGACGCGATTAACGTAAACGTCAAAGATTTGTATCTTCAAGATAATTTCTTTTACCATTCGTTAAACTGAGCATCGATGTCCTTGTCTGCATCGCCTTCACCACGGTTATAGAAGCGATCTGCACCTAATTCTTCCATACACCTGTCAACCTTTTGCGGGAAATGTTGATAAGTGCGCCAGTTTTTGTTTCCAACGCCAAAGACAGCATATGAGACCCCCTTCAAAAGGTTTTCGTTGCCTGCCTCCTTAGTCTTATCAAGAAGCTTGTCGAACATTTCGGCTGAATCGGGCGGCTGGCCATTGTACGTTGCGGAACAAATGACGACTAATTCATTCGGACCATCCGGACGACCACCATTCTCGAGGACTTTCCATTTGTCCATCTCGCACATAGTGACACTCTTAAAGCCAAAGTTTCTGGCTTGGGTGGCAAGCTGCGAAGAATAGTCTTGAGCCGTACCTGTTTGCGTACCGAACAAGAAGGTAATGGGTGGAAGATCGATATCCTTTCCCTTCGCAACTGCTACTTCTGGCATAGCAGCGGGAATAGAAGTACTTATAGTATCATTGACTGTCTTGGGCAGAACGACTTCAGCGTTTGGTTCAGGAAGGTCAGTCCGCGGGTGGATTGTGACAAAAAAGTCTTTTGGTTTGGTAGTAGCCATCTTAGGATCGTACAGGATAGCAGGACCATCTAAAGAGCGTTTTATGTCAGTCGCGTAAATCGACAAGTTACGTGCTGTCTTACCATAACGGAACTGGAAACGGTGCAAGACCATGGCTAGTACCGTCTTTGCTTCTTGTAACGCAAGGGCCATACCAATGCAGGCGCGTGGACCGTTGGAGAAAGGCAACCAAGCAAATCGAGAACGTTTCTGTTCTTCTTCCGGTGTCCAGCGGTCAGGATCCCAGCGAGAGGGATTGGGGTACACTTTTTCATTATGATGCATGGCGTAGGTATTGATGGACACACTTGTTCCTTCCTTAATCAGATAACCTCCTGGGACAACACAGTCCTTTTGGCAATACTTTGTTAACGAACGAACTGGGGAGTACATGCGCAAGGTTTCTTTGAGTACTTGATGAAGGTACTTCAGGTTGCTGATCTGATCAGTCGTGGGGTACTTATCATGGGTAATACCGCAGTTGACAATCTCCTGCAACACCTTTGCCTCCACATCCGGGTTGCGTGCTAATTCATATAAGGTCCAGGCGATCGTATTTGCTGTAGTGTCATGGCCCGCAATCAAGAAAGTGACCACTTGATCACGGATATTCTCGTCGGATAGGCCAAGGTTATGTTCGTCGCGCGCGTTCAACATATAGTCAAGCAGATCTTTGTTGCTACCATCTGTCTTCGGGGCATTTTTACGTTCCTGAATGACTTGTTCCACCGTTCTGTGCATCAATTCGATGGATTCATTGAATTTACGGTTTGCTGAAGTGGGTAATTGCTTCATGAACTGAGCTTGTTGGAAACGAACGATAATCTGTGATAGCAAGTATCCCATGGCATCAATGAATGGATGAGGATCTCTTTCACGTTCTTCGAGGAGATTGAAATCATAGCCAAAGCCGACACGACCGATCGTTTCAAAAGTTATATTTGTTGTCCAATGAAGGATTTCGACAGGTTCGTCAGGTTTATATTGTTCGAAGATCTTGATGGCCTGTTCGGTGATAACTCCCATTTCTTCTTGATATGCCTATAGACACAAAATTTAGTGATAAGCCTCATAAGTGCCTGAACTATTATATCTAACCTTCACTGCACGCGGGCTAAATGCTGGCATGAGCAATTTATGGGCCAGCTGCCAGTCCACATCGGAAGTGTCCGTACTGAATAGACCTTGGCCAGCAAAAGGTTTGATTTCTTTTAAAGCGGCCACGATCTTCTTGGTAAAATACTCGGACTCTTTGGCAAATACTTCGGCAATAGCAGGGTCATTGGTGCCAACGATTCTGGTTCCTAGAATAGTAATGTCGACCAGAGGACCGTATGTCTCGAACTGTCTGATCCATCCCTGAACACTGTTCCAGTAATGCATGAGTGATCTAAAAGCATAGATTGAGAGTACTTACATATCTGGAAGCATATCGTAGAGATTTCCTACAAATGGTAATTTTGTAGGACCAGGAATGACTTCTTTGATATGATCTTTCAAGTCGATATAGAGAACTTGCTGTTGGCGAGCCTCATCAACACCAGGGACCAATTTCCCTGAATTATCGTATAAAAGGACATCAGCAGAACCAACTATGCCAAGTTTTTCTGCTGCGAGACTACGGATGGTATCTAGGTTGGCGCCATTGCCAAATCGGATGATGCGACCATCTTTCTCGATATCGGTCGAATCCTTGCGAACGACAATAAGTGATGTAGTAGTGTTTTCAGACATAATATGGGAAGGTGAGTGTATGAAGTGATATGGGCAGATGAGATCAAGAAGAAGAAAATTGTTGTAGTTTTATATTAGACTTCGGGTTGACAGTTCAGCCTTCGGATCATTGTAGGTTAATGTAGATCCGCTTAGGTAGAAAGTTCAGCCATACTATATTTACGTACCTTTGTACAACCTTAAAACGCGTGGCATCCAACCAGCTTTGTCTGACATTGGCTTTGAACAAGTGGTTCCTTGTCGGACAATAATAGGAAGCCTATCAAAATCAAGACCGAGCTATTACCCGCTCGGGCAAGAATCTACCGACTCAGCATCAGCGGCTTTTCGCCTTATCGGCATTGCTCTGGAATCGGGAAATCGCCACTGTTCTAAGTTTATCATCACCGCAGACGGCATATTTTCTGTTTAAAAGGTATAAACGTATACAATTATCAACATATCGGACAAAACCATTTTTGGATGTGCCTATGTTTCCAACTTTTAATTGGCTGGACCATTCGTTAACGACTTACACTTTCTACGGGGGACATGTTATGCGCTAATGCTTATATGCTCATAATAGGATATGGTTTCATTTTTTAACAATATGTTAAGTTACGTTTTCCAGATCTGCCAAATATTTATTATCTGTAAACAGATGCAAACATATTACTTTCGTTACTCCCGGGATACGGTCATCATCATGATATGAATACGAGAAAACCCACGTAATTCAAAAGCATAGAATCCATCGTATAGCACAGTAAATACGTTTGATGCCATGTGAACGGTAGACATACGCCCGTATCATGACCTTTCAACATTCGAGTCTTGAGTAAAATGGCCATAACAAACAGATAGGATAGTCCGTCAAATGGATCTACTACTATATATCAAAAGGCAAAAAGAAGTCAATGAATTAAAATGGCGTACCACAAAGAACATATGAATCTTATTTAACCTGGAAACTGAATTCGTATGCTTTTCCTCGGACCAATGCTTGTCCAAATGCAAGAAAGCAGTACGAGCGACCATGTGCTTCATATATTAGACTGCGCACACTCTTGTGTATTGGTTGGTACATTGAATTTCCGCTCCTTCTTCTGGTGTACACGGTCAACGCAAGATAAAAACAAAGTTAGAAGTAGTTATGATATACGATTGACGTAATTTTGATAGAGTGTGAGAGTTCAGTCTTTTGCGATTTTATAGATCTAATATATAAGTTAATTTTCTCTTTTAACTTCAGAGCAATGCGCACCAAAAGAAAACATTTCGAGAAAGTAATACGTTCAATCTAAGGCTTGAAATGGGCGGGCCATGAGTCAATATCCTTACCCGCAGCCCGGCACACACTAGGCCTATCACACTAAGATGGGCCCATTAACCCGTGGGCGAAGTCTATGGCCCGGAAACCGATCTACTCAGGCCCGACCGGATGCTTGCCTAGCGGACCGCCTCAAATTCCTAGCCCTAGTTCAATCTCTTAATGCGTGCGCTAATGTAAAATTTGCTAAGGGTCCAGAGGACGTATTTTCCAATCTAAACGTGGCGGGTGCCTCAGAGAAACTCGTCCAATGGTTAAAGATCGTATGCAAAAGGACTGCAGCTCCCTCAGTCCGCAAAAAGAAAGAAAAAGGACGGCAAGTCCAAACAAACAGCAGAAGATAAAGAACGTATTGCAAAGAGAAAAAGGCAGCCAAATCAAAATAGGCTCGAAAACGCACAGAGACGAATAGCAGAAACTATTCCACTTGCAAGCAAAACAAAAAATTTCGAGGCAATGCGCACGCACTCCACATCAAGCTCTCTATACCCGTTGCATATCCCATGAAAGAAAGAATCAGCTTAGATGTACATGGGAAAGTGTGATATTTACACGAGAAAAATGAGATTAGGGACAGTTTGCAGAGACCAGAGCTTAATCAAAAAGTTAAGAGACCTTAGGAGTCCGTCAGAAGTAAGTTCACTTTTGCAATCAACCATACTCCAAACCAGTAACCCCTTGAGAATGTATAACACAAGAAATTGACCACATCGCATCTGTGCTCACCCTTTACTCGACTCGGTCAATCCAAACCTGTGTAGCCACATTGTTTCATGCGGGCTTTTTCTACGTATGCGCGCAACTCATACGACGTCCACAAGTTAAAGAGCGATCACTGTCAGTCATTCTAAAGCAAGCTTTACAAGGGACCTATCTCCGTTATTGCAATCTTTAAACTAAGCAAGGACGATCACACATTGAGTTCCGATATGATGCATGTTATGACCTCAGTTTGCCAGTAAATCTCCACCGCGTACACGAATAAGTTGAGGAAACCTACGAGGGGAGAGAGTCATTTCTTGCATAAAAGGAGAAAATTTTCTCATATTTTGACTTAAGCGAGCCATTATACTCTCAACCTAATGATTTCAGTGAGTCCATAACAAAATCGGCAAAATTCGATATGAAAGGCCAGCCTCACTACCCTTATTCATTGCCATATCAGGATCGGTATATGGAGGCAATAACCAAAGTTTTGAAAAAGATCAACATATTACCGGATGGCTTCCTGTGACAGACACCAATCTATCTGCAAGACATCAAGTGGGTAGAATTGCTATGTCAAAGACATGCTCAGGTCCACTTTTTCCGGATGTCGGCTGTGCAACGCAACTCCATCTGAGTTTCGTGACTTGTCTGACATCGGCATACTGTCGTACAGTGGGATCTTTTCCCTTTCCCTTTGCCTGAACGTTCCACTTTTGGTTTAAGCAAACAGAAAATTATGCCTCACATCAGTCATTGTATATTTGATATGGTAGGTAACGTTTTTTATATCCCTGCCTTGTAACCTGCAGCACTAACTTTTGACGTGTGATGTATACTTTAGGACGGTCTTCTTTTAGACACTGAACGTGTCTATACAGAAGTCACCCAGGAGATTCTTGATCGCTACGCTAACGGCGTCAAGTTTACTTGGGATGTCAAGAGTCAATTGATGGGACGAACAGGCCCAGAGGTACTTGCCTCAATGACCCGCGAACCATGTCAAAAATTCAATATGGCTTTAGTCTGCCAAAATTGTTGTGGAGACCTACAAGTTGCCCATGACCGTGGAAGAGTACCTGAATATTATGGGCAAGATCCAGGAAGAACGCTTTCCACTTGTAAAGCCATTACCAGGCGTTGAACGATTAATTCAGCATCTTCATCGCAACAAGATCCCAATGGCCGTTGCCACTTCGTCTACCCGTGCCAAATTTGAGCTGAAGACGTCCATGAACAAAGAACTATTTGCTTTGTTTGATCATGTCATTTGTGGTGACGACGAGGGTATCAAGAATGGAAAACCTGCCCCAGATCTATTTTTGGCTGCTCAGGAGCGACTGGGCAATCCTCCAGCTGAACAATGTTTGGTTTTCGAAGACGCAGTGAACGGCGTCCAGGCTGCCTTGAACGCCAAAATGCATGTAAGCAACCTTTGACATTTGGAAACAAGATACTTATTGCAAGTCCATATGATTTTCCCGGGACCAAAATAAAAATAAGGTGATCTGGATCCCGGATCCCAACATTTTGAAACTTGCGGGTGAAAATGAATCTCACGGTGCGACCATGGTGTTGAGCTCGATGGAACATTTTAATCCAGAGGTATATGTTCACTGTCCGTTGATAGTATATGCTAACTTTGAGTTTTTCCATTAGCATTTTTCGTTACCTGCTATCAATGCGGAAGGTCAGGTCGAAATCATTCATCCTTCAGACATTAGTGCGTGAAATTAGCAATACTAGCCTAAGTTTTGCTCAAACCTATAAAGCAAAATAGACAGAAGCTTTGAAAACACAGAATTCCTTTGGCTATCTTAAAGCCGTATGCAGACACTCAACGATAGACGCAATGTATGAATAAGTAATGTGCTTTTATGACAATGTGGGAAAACAGTCGTTATGGATGTATTACGTTGCTTCTTGTTTATCCAGCGTTTATCCTGTACAAATAGTATACATGTTTAGAAGTTGATGGCATTGCCGAACGAGGCAATGAGACAGGCCTCACGGAAGGCTTCAGACAAGGTCTAAAAAAGAAAACAGTTAATTCATGCTCATGTAGAGCTAATACATGGACTTACAGGATGAGCATGGCAAGTACGGCCAACATCCTCAGCAGAGGCACCGTATCTACAAAGATACCCCAGTCAGCACAGGTATGATTAAGGGATAACGATACTCACTCCATTGCCAGACCAGCTTCGGCAATCATCTCACCAGCATTGGGACCAATGATATGGACACCCAAGATGCGGTCAGTCTCAGCATCAGTGATAACCTTGACAAGGCCATCGGTATCGTCGTTGGTGCGTGCACGGGAGTTGGCAACGAAAGGATAGCTGCCAGTCTTATACTTGACACCCTCTTCCTTCAATTGAGCCTCGTTCTTACCAACCCATGCGACTTCGGGATGGGTGTAGATAACGGAAGGAATCACGTCGTAGTTAACGTGACCGTGGCCAGTGGCAATCATCTCAGACACAGCGAAGCCTTCATCTTCAGCCTTGTGGGCCAACATAGGACCGAAGGTAACGTCACCAATGCAGCGAATGTTGGGAACGTTGGTCTTGAATTCGGAGTCGATAACGACACGACCGCGGTTGTCAACCTCGACACCAGCGTTCTCAAGACCAAGGCCTTGGGTGTAAGGGCGACGACCAATAGCAACAAGCACGGCATCAGCTTCAAGCTAAAATCATACATTAGACAAAATGCTTTAACAATTAAAATACCAAACTCACAGTCTCGGGCTTGCCACCCTTTGCTGCCTCAACTTCAACCTTCACGGTATCACCAACAATCTGGGCAGCATTGACCTTGGTGCTCATCTTGAACTTAAGACCCTGCTTGGACAACAATCTGTGGAAGTTCTTGGCCAATTCGGGGTCCATGCCAGCACCAATAGCATCAAGATATTCGACAACGGTCACTTCAGCACCAAGACGCGACCAGACTGAACCCAATTCAAGACCAATGACGCCTGCACCAATGACAACCATCTTCTTGGGCACCTCCTTAAGCTCAAGGGCACCAGTGGAGGACACGATCTTCTTTTCATCGATTTCAATACCGGGAATAGGAGTAACTTCGGAACCGGTAGCGATAATGACATTCTTGGCCTTAAGAACAGATTGGTTGCCATCCAAGCCAGCAACTTCGATTTCGTTGGCAGTCTTGAATTTACCAGTTCCCTTCACGTAGTCAACACCATATTTCTTGAACAAGAATTCGACACCTTTGGTCAATCCACCAACAGCCTTCAGTCTGGCCTTGTGCATGTTGTCCAAGTTAAGCTTGACATCACCGACTATCCAAGGGCAAAGAAGAAAAGGGAAACAGAAATTAATACAAGTTGATGACCATTAATGAGAACTAACCATCAATACCGCGGCTCTTCAATTCGTGCTTCGTCTGGTGGTAAATGTGCGAGTTGTTCAACATAGCCTTGGAAGGAATACATCCGACGTTCAAACAGGTACCACCGAGGGTTCCGCGCTTTTCAATACAGGCAGTCTACGCGCAAGAAATCAGTTTATCGGAACCATTTCTTTCCACCGAAAAACAATACCTTCAAACCCTGTTGGGCAGCCTTGATGGCAGCAGGGTAGCCACCTGGGCCACCGCCGATAACGACGACGTCATACTCGGTGTCTTCAAGTTTAACCCAGTTAGGTCCCCAGGGTCGTTTTACAATGACTTTTATAGTTTACCTGCAGGAGTGCTGTAAAAACGGTAAAACGTGTTGGCCAAAGGAGCGCGAACAGTCTTCACCGCAGAATTGCGAGCGGCAATCTTCAAGCGAAAAATAGCAGCGAGCATCAGTACCTCAGACTTCTTTTCCGCAAAGGTATACACATACATTGGCCAAAGGAGCCTTTGAAGCAACCAATCTGAACATTATGTTTACAAAGAAAGGAAAGGTCGAAGAAAAAAAAAGGACGCCTCGCGGGAAATATTTTCCCACTTAATTCCGGACTTTTAATAGAGGATGACGTATAAAAACATGGATACGTTGTCTCCTCTATGGAACAAGTTAGATTTATTTAATGCCAATGTAAGCCAAGGGCATTCAGAGGTCGTTCAACAAGGCATCTACAACCAGCTGCAGAAACGGATATGTTGTGTTGACACACATACTTTTGATGTCTATTTTAGCTGATATTCTTTAAAAAACCGCTACCCCATGCATTTAGACGCTCCGTTGCCGTATTTGTGAATTGGACAGATGGACAACGTAGTCCATTTCACTTCAACTCTCGGTTAAATCATGTACTATATTGTGAACAGGCTAAGAGACACATGGCTATTTAAGTAGCTTATACTGATCGAAACAGTCTGACTCGGTTTTCCACGCCAAATCAAAGTGAAAGCGGTTCTCACCTCATTTGATGCGCGTAGAGCAAGAACTAAGTACGCGTTTAATGCACGATTACATATAGACAATGATTTCAGAGCCTAAAGAATAGATAAGACACTGGAACAACCCTTGGATAGAAACGTAATATTGCCGAGATATATGCTTCTATCAACGATTATGCACACAATATCAACTAACGCAACAGAGAAAGTTCAGAATGAACAAATACCGGCTACTGAAGGCAAAACATAGGGCAAGTGAGCATCAGTGACAATAACAGAAATCTATACATAAACCAAACGCGAGTTTGTCTGGCACCTGTTCTTTTCAGCTAGATTTGACAGATTCAATTTTTTGATTTCAACGATCTCATGAATAGAGGACGAGGTCTATAAGAAGCTTTCTCGTTTATATGACTATCCATGACATTGCTTCAATGCGGGGCTATCGTTAGTATTCAGGTACCGGAATTTAAAATACAATGTCTCGTTTGCTTATTGTCTTGGGTTTTAGTGTTTCGTCCAAAGGAAACGGAAACAGAAACAGAAAATGTAATAGACAATGGTTCTGATGAAGCATGCCTTGATCTGATATAACGTATCTATGGAACGAAGTATTGGACATTAAAGAAACGTGTTCGAAAGATCACTCAAAGAAGTAGAAGTGAGCCCAAAAAAAAGAGCCTGAATTTTCCCATGTTGACCCGGTTTCCACCGACTTTCACCGACTTGCACCGATCTTGCACCAAATCGTAGTTCAGCTGATCGGTCAAAATCGGGTCAAAAAAAACAAGAAACCTAAGTCAGCAAAGTTTCTACCGACACGTTCCCAAAAGCGAACTGAACAAAGATCATACATTGTGCGTGCGGTGCTGTGTATATTATTGCTGCTTAAACAAGAGTTCGTCTATTTTATGAGCTTGCTGATAAATATGAAGCGGAATCCAGCCGATATAATTCAAGCCTCCAAATCCACCAATATAATATATACTTTTCACTCTAAAAATGTATGGATTGAAATCCTTGAAATGCACCATGGGTTTCATTTCGGGATGAATAGGAAGGTAACAGGATAGACTTTCTTCACGCTTAAAAGAAAAGGAGTTGAATGAGGGGGAAACTTGTGTCCAACGAAGCGTGGGAAAAAAGCTTTACGTACCTTGTGATCGGGTACAGGCTCAACCTCACCCAACAGTGTAAATCGCGGCTGCTCAATTCGTGATGTGCGGTTATGGACTTTTGGGTTGTAATCTTTGAGGGCCCGAACGGAAAATGAAACCTTGTTGGGTCCGTTATGCAGGTTGCGGATGTTCATCTGTATAACCAATTTTTAGATCACACATAAGGCTATGTTGGCTAGCTGAAAGAACAACCTGAAGATCCGACATGAACAGTAAAAGATCACCTTCATCCGAGCATCGACTGCTGTAATATTCCATAATCCCAAATGGGTACCCTATTTTCCCCTTGTTAGACTTTCCGATCATATAAGCCATGATGCGTGCCAAATATTACCTCCAAATCCTGGTTGGATTTCATCGTCCATGAGGGTCTGCATCGTGCCAATACCTTTATTCATCCATGTTTAAGTGAAAAATACGGTATTTAGCCGAAAACATTACCAGCATCATCTAGTAACTGGCGAGCAATTCTGGCTGCGGTATAGACATCTTGATCTAATGCGTTTACGACGAATACACTAGACAGTATAAAAAAACCCAGAGTTGAAAATAGCATGGCGTAAGGAAAGAAAGAAAACAAAAGAAGCAGGTTTTTATCGCGAACGAAAATGCTCGATATGAGGGCAATTGAAACAAGGTTGGCGTCAGTCACATATTTGGTGAGACATCAATGAAGTTGCTGTGAATGCATAAGCAAATATACTAATAGTAAACTTAAAATAGTCTTTGTTGGATTAAGCTTTACAGCTTTAGAATATATGTAATGAAAGGTATAAAAAAATGACTAGTCGTGGTAGGGTGTTCGTGTGCTTTTCCAGATGTTAACCGGTTATAAATATGTACAAAGAGAAGCCCTTTTGAGGGGGGTCAAAGAGTGTTTATGTCGTCTGCTGACACACCACAACATCTTTCATCTGCTGCTGTTCATTCTCATGTTTGCGTGCTTGATATTCTTCGCGCTATATAAAGAAAAATACTATTAGAAAACAAACCTGTGTAATTGAACCAGTACTTGCCAGTTTCAGGTAGAGAGGTCCTGCACTCCTACCTGGTAATATCTTCTCCATACGTCTTCGGGCTGACAGTCTTAGGATATAACTAAACTGCGCATGGATTTGGGCATAGATATCCTATAGACAAACAAAATGAATTTAAGGCGGAAGAAAAGAAAGGGTGAAGCGGACCTTTATACCCAAAAGATCGACCAACGATCGGAGCGAAGTATTACTTCGGCGCCTAAAAAATTGCTCTTTTTTCGGGGTCACATTGAGTCGCCTGTCATGTCTTGCGCTGATTTTACCTTGTGATATGGGAGCGACCCGTCGACTACTAGCTATAGAATTATATAATGGTTGTCGTTCCCGCTGCTCTCTTTCACGCTGGAATATAGCATCTGCCCTTTCTTGCAGATTAAGCGCCATAGACCGAAATGAACTAAAGAGTGGTTAAGGTTAATTCATCAGCATCGCATGTTCACCTGACGAGAAATGGCCAGCAGGAAATGAGAAAAACTCGGTCCGTCATGAGCATCATAAGAGAATAAAAACGCGCTTCGCCTCTAGCTTGTGCATCGCGCAGCTTGAACATATAGCTCATTACATAGCCGTTTTCATCGTCTCCAAAAAGAACTGGACCATCCCTCCCAGGGCAAAATTCTGTAGTCAAACTTCCCTTTTGTTTCAGCCCCCATTTTGTTTGTATGTGTGATATTACCTCCGAACACAGGCTAAGCGAACAGCTTTGTAAAGGTGTAACTGTTGCGGTGCCTTTGTTCCAATATACTGTACTGAGGGGTCTTCTTCATCCCGTGTAAGAAACATTTTTGCCTCCTGGAGTGATCTACTATCTTTTGTACAGATATATGGCATTTGGGCTGTGCAGGCAGGGCACGAGGTTTGAGCTGGTACAGCATGTTCACGCAAACTGTTGAAAAATGGTTTAGTTGGCATGGGGCCACTGGTTTTCCGCAATGAAGATAAGGAAGGTGAAGACTGAAGACGTGGGGAGGTTGCACTGTTCGGTGGCGTAGGAGGTTCGGTTGAAGTAGAAAATGTGGAAGATAATGAGGCAAATGGAAGCGAACTGGCTGTCATGTCGTTCTGCTTGTCTTTCAGTGCTGGTATATTGATTGAATATAACCCATTTTCACCATGCGCTGTCTGCTCTGGTTGGTGAATGGCCTGCGTACAAAATACTGCACAAGGACCATGAGCTTCACAGAAATGAAGCAGAGCTATAAGCGCATTCATAGCAATTGAGCTATGCTAAGGTACTTGCTTTATAGAAGAGTGGTGACGGAGAGGGAAGCCGGCTTTTAGAAGAGAAATCTTGCGCCGCTTGAAATTGAATTCCCAGAGTTGAAAAAAGGTTCGATCAGCCTATATAGGTAATAGGTACCACAGCCAAAATCAGTCTACAACGGTAGTAAAGGTAGACCATTCAAAAACTGCAAAAAAATTAGTACAAGCTTTTCTACTATTGCTGCGTTCGCAAGCTAATAGAAAGCAAATATCGTACCCTTGGGCCACTCACGTGGCGCGCGAATGCTCCGTCGCGAGCAAACAAATCCAAAACGCTAACAAAATACTAGTAAGTTTCGGTTCAGTATGGAATAAACTTACTAAATCCCAGCACAGAGTCTATCTGGAAACTACTTTATTAGGGATGAGAGTGTGTTCTGCAAATTGATTACCTCAGGGTGCACAGTCGTTTCGATGTACCATTCAATAGGCGGGGCCTGTCTCTGTAAGGAGTGCATTTGTTACATCCCATCTATTCACCGATAAGATATACAATTGATCCTTAAGTTATATGATATACAAAGCGAATTCCTGCGGACACTGGAGTATCTCCTTGCCCCAATAATACTGTTTGCAAAAAGATATAGTATACGGTCAGTTTATCAGAAAGATGGCTCCGTCGATGGTTTGATCAATTGACATGAAGAGAAACTGCTGTAGCTAGTTGTCATTATCGATACTTGTTGTATTACGCTGAATGGGGGTCTCGAAGCTGTGTCCACAATTGTCACTTGACGTGACATGCTGTTTACTCATGCAAAAAAAAGCCAAGTTAGCATTAAGTTCGAATTTTGAGTGAAAGCCGGTCGTTGGGATTGCATGTTTGCATGGTTTTGACGCCGATTCAAACCAGCTGAAAAAATGGCGCTGCACTGAACAAAATTTCTTTTTCACCCGCTTAATTAAGACTTTAAAGATTCTAATGCAACGGGCGTTTCAACGTACAGTACTGGCTTCATGTCTGACGATCAGCGGGCGCACAACAAGCATAGCAACGACGAAGCGATTGTATCCAATAGTTAGACTTGCACAATCGAAGTCAGTGTGGAGACCAAGCTCGCCACTCTTCCATACATGCCGGACACTACGGCATGAGAATGAAGATATAGGTGTAGATCCGAAGCACCAACTGTTAATTGGCTTCACATGCAAGGTGTGTCAAGAGCGATCACATCATCTTATGAGTAAACTGGCCTATACGAAAGGTGTCGTGCTTATTCAATGCGCTGGCTGCCAAAACCGTCACTTGATTGCGGACAACCTAGGGTGGTTCAGAGACGAAAAAACTACAGTGGAAGACTTGGTCAAAGAGAAAGGCGAAGCGATCCGCAAAGTAGTTGTTGACGACAAAGGAGTGGAAAAACTAGGCAGCATTATGGAATGGCTGCCAGAAATTAGCGAAGAAGAACGTATTAAAAAAGAATCGGCCAAACGTGAGGCAGAAAAATTAAGGATGAAAAACCAAAAAGAAAACGATCAATAGACTTCAATTTTATTCATCCTGTACTGTATGAGATATGGACAATACTGTTAATTGGATGACTCTACGCTAATATCGAATAAATATTGCGTCCATGAAAAGAACAAAGTTTGCGCTAAAGAATTAGATAATATGTCGTTATTAGCAAATGAGTTATACTGGACGTATATGTTACTTACATGAACTTGATTCTCCAGTGGACGCAAAATCTATCACAGTAGCATATATAGATACATTCACGGCTAGTAAATGAGTATGATATGTTTGCATGTTTTTCCACTTACACCGAAGGGTATTCCCACGTTATTGTGAGGGCTGGCACCACACCTGTTACCAGTGGGCCCTGTGAAAAGAGTAAGAGGTGAGGACGGTCAGCTTTTTTTTTTCCTTAAGATAACGTACTACATATGATATGGACGATGCAGTGCCTGGTGAGGAATTGAAGTGTATAAGGATGTTTGACAAGAAATTTTTTACGAAGAGACGATAGTTGCTATTTATGCTGTAAAATCTCTGAGACGAAAGCTAGTTCGTAAAGAGTGCAAATGTAAGATCATTCTGATGTTTTTGAGCCCCTACAGTGTCCAAGGCCTGACATGCAAGGGCAAGAGGAAATGTTTTGAAAGCAATCTATCGTATCTGCCCAGTCACCAGAGGAAGTAGTGAAGGCTCTGCTCGAACTGGGGTCGCATCCGCTATCACTGGGTGGGCCAGACGCGGTGGCAAGTGGATGCGTGTGAGATGTCAAAGGCACGCTCCGGTGGCAATGAGAGATGAATACATGGCGTCCCAGATATGTGTATTTTGCCTCCTGTGGTGCGGCCCTTCGCAAAAAGAGTCATACACGGGAAACGCTCATGGTGCACTCCAACGGCTCGTCGCGACGTTATAATATTACAATGTAAATTTTGTTGCCTACCAGGCTGGTTGTAGCACACTGAATCTAGACGTATAGACTATGATGTGCATTGCAGTTGCAGGTACGACAAGGCTGATGGAGAAAAAAAGACTTGATCCCATTTGAGAGGATCATATGAATGCTGTCGCACAGAAGCAATCGAGAGAGAAAATTGAAATATGCTGTTAGATAAAATGGAGCACTATCATAACTGTTCATGTATTATTCTGAAAAGTGATATGCATCTCTGGGCTGTTATAGTAAAAGAAGGCATAAGGACATGGTTAGTTGGCAGCACAACACAGGATCTGCTAATCCGGTTTTCCGGTTATCGGGTCACCCAAAGTGCAAAAGAGTATGCACTAAAAAAAGACGATCGTATTTAAAAGCGTGACTAGTGTTATATCAGTTACCTCTCAATTGCAGACGGTAACAATCATTCTATTGTCGTGGAGGACAGTGTACGTTTTCGTCCTATCCGCTCAATATTGCATATTGATCTTTTGTTTACACCATCGGGTTTGATTAATAATCCATTAGTCTTCCTCATTCATACTGCGACACAAGACAAGTACAATGTAATCAACAGGATCTTCTACTTTTAGTGCAGTTGGGATGTGCACCGGAAACCATTGTATTTTTCAACTGAAGGCTGTGATGGGGAGGACCAAAACGGAGGAAAGCGTTAGAAAGAGATGAATAAAATCTACTTTGGAAAAAGCGGGATTGTAGGTTGTCCGAACGGCTTGTCAGACAAGAAACGCTTATAGAAAAGAAGGGCAAAAGGATAATGTAGATATGTACACTGTTGCATGAAGGTGCTTTAGAAGAAAGGTAATATATAACTGATAAGGTCAAAGAGCGGACCATTCTGCTTTAAACGGTGTCCCGTCACTGGAATCAAATACTACATCCCCTCCTGCTTTAGGTAATTGGTTCGTAGGCTTCCATCGAACGAATGGACTATTTTAATGATCGATATATAGGAAAGAGACAGTCTTTTGATGTACATGTGTTTTTCACATGAACAGGAGTCTGTCGTAAGCAAGCCGTTTTTATTGTCTTGAAAATCCGGAATGTAAACTTATACTGAAACTATCGTCGGTCCTGAAATCCGATATCTTCTTACGTTTTCCCTAGGGCACTGTACGTGAACATGCATGTACATATAGCGTTGTTTCTTTACTATCCACATACTAAGCCTTTTTTGAAAAGCATAGAAAGGTAGAACCTTGACAGCCATGTCCTACGTGTCATAGTCGTCACCGTCAATTACAAGGTAGACGCTTTATCTTAGTATAACCGTTGATGTGTTTCCACGGAGAAACTATAACTGAAACGTGCTGCAACGAAAACAGTGTAGCGCTGACTTACATTGCAGTACTTGAGAACATATATATGGATATGCTTTATGTATGAGTCCCGCATAACAATCGGTAGCAAAAAGCATGACTATGATATGCTATGGTAGTAATCCATCAGCAAAGTTAAAGGAAAATGTGGCCTAGGGAGGTTTACCACTTTATCAAATGAGCCAATCAGCCCCTCCATCCGACCTGTAGTTCTGAGGAAAAGAAACGTCATGTCATTGTGGCATTAGTATACAGTAGGGTTTATGTCAGATATGGAACTGATTGTCCAATGGTAGGATAGCTGAGGGATGGAGAGGGGCAAGTACATCCATGTTGTTGTAAACGAATCTGATCAGTAGCAGTTGCCATTTTCGTGGAATATCCGTGCTCTCGCGCTCTTGTTAGAAGGGATAAAAGCACTCCGAGAATACGACAGGGTGACGAAGTTTCCAAGCCTTTCTTTTTACTTTTTCACCCTCCTTTTTAAAGTATGCCAGTCTCCAATCGATACGGACAGTTCCCCGGTCAACGATTCATTCATTTTATTAGCCCTAATGCACCCTATTCCTCAAGTTCAAACCATGACATTATCAGCCCAATAGCAAAAAAACGCGATCCAGCACATGAGTGTTCATTCTGCTCTCGGTCCTTTACACGTCGCCACGACCTTCAGAGACATATGCGCGCCCATACTGGATTTAAGCCGTATGTCTGCCCCTGTTGCCTTATGGAATTTGCAAGGTCCGATGCGAGAGGCCGCCATTTCCGCACCACGCGAGCATGTTCCAGAGGTCCTGAGATATTATCCTTAATCCGCCAAGGACTTCGACACAATACCCCCATATGAATATTATCTTAGATACCTTTGCTTAAGCCCCACTTTTACAACCATCGCTTCTTCTCCAATACACAGAGTAAGAATCCAATAAAAGAATTGTTTGTTTATCTTTAAATTATTTGTGCGACAGACAACGTGCTATCAGAAAGTAACCAGACAAACCTAGTCTATAACGTTGTGCAAAGTAACATTATCGCACTCCTGTCATTCGGAACAGCGTATCCCATATGCCCGTATCTTCGTGATTTTATTACAGACAATCTTACTTTGATATCAGAAACAGAGATGGTGAATCCAATCAGCCAGACAATAACCCAGTCATCGAACCTATCTTCAAGGCACCGGCATCAACAGGAACAGCGACGTAACATGTCAAAAAGTCCATATTTGTTCGAGTTCCCAGCCGCATTTAGCAGTAGCACATAGATATTATTGGTGGATAAGAAAGCAAAAGAAGACGCTCCAGCAATTCTCTAGCGCTCATTACCTTTTATTATCTGTTTGGCGTTCCTTGTTAGAGTCGTCTCCGTTTCATGCACGAATTAAAGATACTGAAAACCAAATAGAATGCGTCAAGCGCCAAAACAGATTCAGTTACATGGATTAGATAAAGTTCGCACCCCAGATGTTTTCCTTTTCGATTTTCTAATGAGCGCCAAGAGAGCGACCACCGAGTACCGAGTAATTGTGCCGGCGCCGCATGCCGCCATTTCCCTCGGCGTTACAACTTTGCCTCTGTACAACTGCATGCAGCAACAGACCCAACGATCGTTTTGTGCCTGTTAATATTCCTGCAATTCATCCTTACCAACAGTATTATGCATGGCTAAACAATGCTTAATCAAACTATATGATTGATATGGTATCTCTGTCTGACAAACGTATTCTCTGTTACACTCGTTAATCTCTTATGTGGTGGTTATGCTAATCGCACTTGTGCTTTGTCAAACAATATCCTCGTTAATAAAAGTTCCATGTTTTGCATTTACAATCAGATCATTAAAGGTTTGCTGGATTTGCTATAAGACATGGTTTGATACCGCATGTAAGACGGGAAGTTTCATTACGTTTGGATATATATATATTTTCAAGTAGATGTTGCTACGTTAATAAAAAAGTAGATAAGCCTATGCATAACTAAAAAATAAAAGTTTGTTGGAGTTCAATCGTTTTTCTGACTGTTTATCTTTTGAGAATAGAATGAATGCCGTTTAGCATATAGCAGCGCAGCTGACAATATGTGAAAAGCTTGTAGTACATTGATCGCGATTGATAGCGTTGGGCATGTTGGTTTGTACAGTTGCAAGATAATGCAAACTACTGTGGAGCGCAGTACTTCGTGCTCGATAGACCAGGGTTTATGGTCAAACATCCATCCAAATGTCGTCAATGACCATAAAATGTAGCCAGATCCTGCGCATACGAGGGAAAAATTCAATTCACCGGGCTGATATTCCATCAAAGATGCTGTGGCAGCGATGAGCAGAACAAAGTGTATGACCACATATATATCTAAAGCCAATGGAACAGCTGGATCATACTTCTGAGGTGGTGCGTCTGTAGGTATTGGTGGAATTTCTTCTAGCAAGCCTGTGCGCGGTGTACCCTCGTGCCATCCAGGACCATAAAATAGAACCTTCATTTTTGAACTTAATGTGGGTGCTGCATAGCAGGTTCGTAAAACGTGCTTAAAATGATGGAGCTGGATCTCGACAGGGTTAAAGGTGTTGATTGGATGCGTGAGACCAAACGCCACGGGTTCGCTTTGGGTGCGCTCCAATTCAAAAGTGCCAAAGATAATATCCCATATGATGAGCGTTCCAGCATAATTTTTATCGATGCAATAAGGGTTTCGTCCGTGATGAACACGGTGAGCTGAAGGCGTGTTAATGATATATTCCAATGGTCCAAGGAATCCAATCACCTCGGTATGGATCCTACATAAAAAAAGAAAAGGGATCAGTGACGAGGTAGTTGTACACTGGTAAGAAATTAGTTTACCAATATTGAAAGAGTGTGTTGAATTGCTTATGTACAACGTAAGTCGAAGGTGGCAAGAAAAGGGCAGCGGGAAGGTCAAAAAGCCACGAGCAATATATTTGGAAGATACTTTGTCGAAGGGCCGTGCTTTGATTGTAATATTCGGAAGAATGGTGAACCTAGGTTTGCATTATTATGCTGTTCTTCATTCTCATCGTGATTGGTGAGACTTACAACGTGAGCTGCCCAAAACAAGTTGACTTCATGAGCTGCACGATGAAACCAGTAATATCCAAGGTCGATCATGATGAAGCCGGCGATCCATACCCAGATATTGTGTGGATCCAATGATACCAAGCGAAAGTTTTCATGGACGTACAAGTAGGATAAGAGGGCTACATTATAGATGAAGAATTTGGAGATCTGCTGTAGCATACCAGCCTAAATTGAAGAAACGCGTCAATAACTTGTCATAGCGTTTTCTGTTTTCTGCAGAGACTTACGCCAATACTTCCAACAGTATCATTGACTGAGTATTTACTAGCGTCCCAACGTTGTTGCTTTTTCAGACCTTGGCCATTATCTTTCAATAACAGTGTCAGAAATTCAAGGGAGATTGTTAGGATGAAGAATGGGACTGATTCGGCCACATAGTCAGGAACGTCTTCGTAATTTGAAAAGCGAGTGGCATTAGGCGAGACTATGTAGAATAGACGGCCAACCCCGGTCAAGAGGTATAAGAAAGCGTCAGATATGGAGTACATGACGATACTTTCACGGGGAAACAGGCAACGGCAAGCTTTAAATACTGAATCTTTTGATTTCACAGCGTACAAACGGACTACTTTATTTTTGTAATGCAACGTGCCGCCACATGACGGTGGATTAACAAACAAAGGCTGCGGAGAGAATACCCCGCGCAGAGATGGCTGACAATGGGACCACATTACCATTTTTAGCCTGTTCGAGTTGACTGATCATAATGTACTCCAAATAAGGAAGTCAAGAATTGGTCATAACCATTCTTGAAAGGCACTTCATTCGAGATATAATGATCTACGGTGCCGTTACATCTAACGCAACCTTCTTTTCTCTTGAAACTCGATCTCATGATTTTCGCAGGAAGGATGGTTACCTATTCATTACTGTTTAAGTACGATTAAAGGCAGAGATAGTAATTAACGCCATATCCTAAACAAGTGAAGTTTGATCCACAAAATATGCAAGAAAGAAAAAGATCGGTTACCGGACAAATAGATATTTCAACTTATGTAACACCTTTCTTCGAACTGATAAATCCTTCATGAGCTTTGACTTGCATTATCCGTGAATAATCTGTTTATTTCAACAGCTACAGCAACTTGATCCATATTCTGTACTCTATCATATCTCATATATTGACTTCGCGCATTTGTGAAACTGAGCTTGACGCATAAATTTTATATTGATCATTTCTGATTTACGGGACGCTTTTAATCTTAGCATAGGGAGATAACAGTATAAGTTTTCAATATGAAATAAAGACCTTAGCTTATGCGCGCAAAGCAATCTACCCTGGAGGCGGTTTAGAGAGCAATAAAATGATCAGGTCACAATTTCATATAACGTGTCTTGGTTCAGTATCTACGCGCTTATATAGTATTTCCACGTCGCGTTGAGAACGTCAATTACATCCTTCTTTCCATGTTCTAACTTGCATCTAAACTTGTAAAACAGAGGTGACAGAGAGGGGCCACAGTTCTAGCGGGTTCTTCATAAATCAGACGTTTCAATCGGCCTGCGTGCTTATACGTCGGTTATTGTATACATACAACAAGGTGCCTTCACTTCCGTCTTTCAGCTGAGATACGGGCTTTCACGTATGCATACGAAATCTAGATCATCGCAGTCCTGCATATCCTCGCGATTAAAGTTGAATGATTTTAACTATATTTGACACTAAGCAGCAGAACGCTATATAATGAATGATTGTCAACTTTTTCACAGAGGCTAATGGATATGCTCTCTTCCCAGATATATCTCTGGTGAAATAACTAATGCTGACCTAACCAGTTAACGGAAATAGCTATCATTCTTCACCGAGGTATGCCAAGATTGTGGCAAACGCTAGCCTTCCATGAAAATAATAGGACAATACCTTGCTATTCCAGCTGCTTGACTAAATGTGGCTTATGTTGGTGACATCCCATTGTACTATTTGAAACATTTTCGATTCCCACATGAGAATGCACTTGTACGATTGATTTTGTGGTTTATGCATTGCAGAAAGGAAGAGATTAAGATGAAATAAAATATATATAATGATGCTTTTCTACTCCTCCATTGCATCCTTCTCTTCGTGCTGTCGAAGATTCTCCTGTGCTTTTTTCCTGGTAACCTTGTAATTGGCCTCTTTGGCAAGTACTCTTAATGGCCGCTCTAATTCATCCATCGGTATATCCGATTCTATGTCTTCGTCTGATGACTGTGAATCCTGCAATTTATCCAGCACTTTGTCTAATTCCTCAAAGTAAAGATCCATTATGTGGTAACGAATTGCGTCTGGTTTCGTGCGATCCGTTGGGCTAATGTCTTGGTCAGGGAATTTCAATTTGTAAAGTAAGAACTTACTGCAATGGCCCTTCCAAAAGCATGGTTGTGTAATCCCTGACCAAGTCTTCTTCCCAGTTTTGATCCGCCAGTAGCTGGAAGGAAAAGTAGATGATCCGCCGAAACAGCAAGTAGTATTTATCAAGTCTGAATGTACGTACGTTATTAGATGCCTTTTTCATGCGATATCTGCCTGTTGTACCTAATTCGATCAAGACCATGCCATTCTTTGCAGTGAATTTCCCAGAATGCACTTAAAAACGGTACAGCGTTCGATACTGGGACATCCAACACTAACGCTCCAAGATCGTTTGCCAGTGCCTGCTGCACCAAAGGTTTGTCAGACATCCAAAAGCCTATGATTCTGGAGTTAGCCATTGCAGAAACAATGAATAAACACGTACAGTAGAAAAGACCTTTCCACAATTTCAATAGACCTAGCTTGGATAATTCAGGTCCTGTCGATAAAAACCTTTTAAGCGATCGCACAGCCTTATCACGCTGCTTTTTTTCTAATATTCAAATGTTCATAAGAGCCTTTCTATACAAATTAAGGATACCATTGGCTGCCAATTGCTTTCCGAGAGGTAGCGCAAAGTCTTCAGATAGTGTTTCGATCGACATGGTAAAGCAACAAAAAGTGGGGACAAAGCCACAGCGCGAGTGCGGGCTGTCATCCAAGCCACTGTGGCCCTCGGCAAATCTAAGGGAGCAGGGGGAAAGGACCGACTGGGTATTCTTTTTGCTTCTTGGAAATAGACATGTTTGGTCCTTTCCGCCCATCGCTTGTTGCTCAAAGCGGATTACTCTGGTAATACAGCAGCAGCAGCGCCCAATTTTAGTTGGACCTAATGGGGTTATGTGTAGGAAGAATCCCTTCCGCATGTCAGCTTCGCGCAAGGCCAATGTGCGCAAGAGACTGAAGGACGTTGATCAGGTCATTGCGACCGTAGCAGAATCGGGTGTACGTTGCAAGGCATTGACAGAGGCTCTTGCTCTTCCCACTGAGGCTCAAATGAGTCCCCGAGACAAGTACACGGTCTTCAGTCGATATGGCTTAGGCCACCGCAAATCCCTTCACAAAGTGCCAAAATTCACCAAGAAGACAGTCAGAACCAGCCCTCCAGGCTTTTAATCATCTTGTATATACGCTCTATAGGATTAAATCACTTTTTGCGCTTTGATTTTGGAGTTATTTTATGATCTTCTTTGATATAACCGCAATCCTCCAACGCCTTCCTCGCAACGTTATTGATGTCTTTGAATCTATCAGCTCCGAGCAAAATACCTAATGCAAACATCAGGAAATTTAGCGGTTACAACCAAAATCGTCCATTTCTCTTACCTCCGAACCATCGACTGACTACGACAATCACATTTTGGACATCAAGGATTTGCATTAAATGCAATAGACGGCCTATGGTACGATGGTAAGCTAATTTAATGCTTGCATCTGGGTTTTATCTACCTCCAGCTGCTGTCTCTCCATCATCATCGTTGTCTTGAAGTATAGTACCATCCGGTAGTGAGATGCGGTAAGCCATGATATTATGGGTTGCCCGCGCAATCTTTTTGTTCTCTAAGAGTTTGCCCATTACTGCGTTTACTTCACTTATGCTATGTATGGGGGCTACATGAGCAATGAATACGGACTTTCGATCAATCAAAGACTCGCTTGAATAAATATCTGGCACAGCTACACTTCTTGAAGCAGATGAAAGAGGTTGTAGTACAGGCTCACGTTCATCTGACGCCACATTATCTTCTAGGGTTTGCTTATCCAAGTCATCTGTCAATGTTGAGACACTATCAGTCTGCAGCTGCACTTCATTTTCAAGGTAACCACGAAGCCAATCGATCCATTCGTACAAAACGACTTGCGTTGGTTGGAATAATTCAGAAAAGCCTGAGTGAATCGCATCTAACATAGCCTTGTCGACTTTACGTCCGCCGCAGTAGATAGATGTTACTTCATAGATAGGCATATCGTGACTTGGGTATGTAGAAGGGAGAAAAAAGCGCAAAACTAGTACCCTTGGTGATTTCAGAGTGGAATCGTTCTCATCAAGGTTCAAGATAAATAGGTAGGCATTCGTAGAGGATTCATCTTTCTTGAAAGCTTCTTCGCCAAATATAGCTTGGAGGGCCTGGCATTCTTCTTCTTGTAGTTGTCGATTTTCTTCCTCGTCAGCGGCAGACATGAGCAACCACGCATCACAGCCAGTGATCCTCTCTTTCACTATATTTGAACAATCTATCAAAAAAGCCACTGCGCTCATCGCGCCGGGAATTAGAAATCGGGCAAATAGCGCCAACCGGAAATGCAGCTAGATACTTTTCCTCGACAACAACCACGCTTAGATCTACCGCTTTGCCATCGTGAATTTACCTATCTTAGTCATTCAATACGACGTCCATCAGAAATGGACTTGAAGAGAAGTTTATATGGCTGTGTCAATTCCCAATGCTATAAACAGAGTGAAGTTCAATATACTGATAGCAGTTAATGCCATGGATGATAACAGCCAAATATAATTTATTACTTATATAAAAGATCACCAAACGGAAGGTTAAAGTATGGACTTTTATATTTCTTTGCAGAGCAAACGCCGTGAATGAGCGACAACAGGTTTAAGCATTATGATTTACTATAGCTCCGCGCAGCGAATAAAAAGCGATGTGACTTTTAGGTGTCGAGCCTTCCCACTTTCTTGTCCACCAATGGAGGTGCTAAAGCAGACATTTGAGGAAAAGTTTCCAGAGATCAAGCAATCGATTTTAAATGCTGATTTTATCTCAATCGATGCTGAATTTACAGGTAAGTGGACATAGCAGGTTTGGCGTAAAAATCGTACTCATAGAATACCGAATAGGTCTGACAACACCAATGAATACATTTCAAGCTACGGACGATCTGGACACACGATACCAAAAAATCAAAGCAAGTGTTAAAGAGTACACTATTATACAATACGGTGTTTGCGTATTCAAACGTACAGGCGATAATTATGTCGCGAAGCCCTACAACTTTTATATCTTTGGCTGTGACACGGATACCATTACGAGTTCGCGTTCGTTCGGAGTAAATGCCAGTAGTTTAAGCTTTTTACGGCAAAACAATTTCGATTTCAACAAGTTAATTGATGGAGGAATTCCATTCTATAACTACCCCGAAGAAGCAGCATCCTTCAAGACAAATCATACAACCGTTATCAGAGAAATACCTGGTACAGCAGCAGCGGATTGAAGAACAGAGAACTAAATGCTTTTACGGTTGCAGTATTGAGTCAACGTCAAGAAAGGAATGTGGAAGCGATTAGGTATGATAGAGATATGATCCTTGCGTAATTCTGAAAATACTTAAGGCTGCAGATTAAGCAGTGGTTACAACGAGGAACCTATAGACCTCTCACAGTTCAAGTCAATAATTCATCTATGAAAGTCTTCGTCCGACAGGAATTACAACGATCGTATGAGAGTGTTTTGTTTATCACTTGGTAGCTAAATTTCATTTAGTGAATATAATGGTTTCCTGGAAGCAAGGACACGAGACAGTAAACACATGGAAATCTGGAAATTAACTGAGGAGGAAAGGAATAAAAGGAGAAAGCGGCAAGTAGGTTGATGCTATTTATCATAACAGTAGTTAACAACTTTTTTAGGGTCCTCTCCTAAATTTCAGAAGAGTCATTGAGGCTATTCAAGATTCTGGATGCCCTGTGGTAGCACACAATGGCATCTTGGACCTGTGTCATACTATCGGACAGTTCTGGACCAGTTTACCGGAAGATATCTCTGAACTGAGGAACATCGCTACGAATATGTGGCCAAAGTATGTTGTTTCCCGTTTTAGTCGGTTTGCCATATTGATATGTATATAGCTTTGTCGACACGAAATATCTCGCCGAATTTCATCCTCGGTTAAAGGTCAGTTGAATATTTGTTTCGGCGAAAACATAGTTGACACTTGATATATAGGATTGTTTCACTACATCTGTGCTTGGCTCACTGTATAATACAGTCGCAGAAGAACTGCAAGATGGAGGACCAAGTGTCGGTTAGTGCACAAAGACAGTGAGGGATGAGACTTATGGAATGTGGAATATTGTTAGTGATGGCTGAAGGATATGATCGTTATACGAAAGAGACTGGAGGAGATAATGCGTTGCACGAAGCGGGATACGATGCATATATGACTGGGGTGGTATACCTCGGATTTGTACACTATATCAAAGAAAAAGAAGGTATGTGGGTTTCATATAGAAGATAGTCTGTCTAACGAGACATATCACAGAAGAAGAATCTACTAAGCAGGAGAAGAAGACCGACAATACCAAGAGCTCTCCTACGGCCACCGTGGAGGAAACACCGTCTGGGAGCGTGGGTGGTAAAAATGGCAAGAAAAGTAAACGAAAAGGCTCTGCGAAAGACGCGAGTTCACCTACGATGGAAGAGGCGCCATCAATTTTCTTTAGCCCATATTTGACCGAATTTTACAACCGCGTTTATTCCATGCGGACTGTCTTCCCATATATCGATCTGAAACAAGATCAGACAATTGCACGACAGGATCCTGATGCTTTATATCTGAACAATATCCCGCAGGGTCTGACAACCTTGGCGTTAGAGAAACTGTATCCAGAACTACAACCGATGACTGTCACATGGATGAATAACAATTGCGCTTGGCTAAAGTCAACACCCCAAAAGCTTAAATTGGCCCCACTTGGGATGTTAGGGAAGGACAAAGTCCGTGAATATCTACAGGGAGGATCCCGTCATTCTGAAGGGGTTCAGTGTGGCATCACAGCTGGTGCAGCTTCTATGGAATTATTGACTCATGAACAATGGCAGATCCTTGCAGTCCAGGAGGGAGAAAAGGACGCTGAGGTGAAAGAAGGTGCAGATACTGCTTCAGAAACTGTAGCAGAGAGTAACGTCGTCCCAGAAGTTCCCAACGGCGGCTTTGGTTATCACGGTACGGTAAATTCCTTGCTAGGGAATGCTACTAACTTGTATGACAGACCTTGACTTTCCCGTTCCGGACAGCTTTTCCTCTGGTAGCAAGCGTCGAGAGAACGGTGATAGCGATGCATGCCTGCACGCAAGAAAATTACAACGTTATGAATAAACGTATTTCAACAAAAGTCTTTAATATGCTGTAAGTGGTTAGAAAAATCTGTCGACATTCTGCTCAAAATTAAAGTTTACTCGATATTACAAGGATTACATAACTGGAATAGAAGAAAAGACAAATTCGATCATGATTTCAACCTCGATACATACAATAATACAACCAATCCATTAACACCTCTTTCAATGTACCAAAACAAGCTAATCATTCATATATTTTCCGATGTCTTTTGCTAATGTAATATTTGGACGAAAAGGATTGCTCCTCAGAACGTCGAGTAAGAAAAGAAGCTGCTCTATTGCAGTAAATATCACCCGAGCCAATCTGATTATAGGCGACCGTTTGTCGTCCGGTGACTTTACATCAAAAGTAACTTGGCGTAAGGAAATTTTGAACAGCAGAAAAACGAGATCCATCTTTCTGTATAAGAAGCATTATGCCTGCAAAGCCGTAGTAATAAAATCCTTTTGCTCAGATGGCTTTCGTTCAAAAACGACAAACCTTTATTGCATCGGTCTTCCTTATAGAAACAGCAACGTCTCCAGGAAGACCATGCTCAGCGAGGTTATCAACATAATTTCTTGTTCTTTGTTTTACTTATTTTGAATGCTTGTCCGTATCAACATTCTTACAATTGGATTTAGAAAAGATATCAATATACAAAAATCTATTTAGCAATAATGATCATCATTCCGTTTTATTTATCGCCTTTGCATTTCCAGCTCAGACTAACAGTGTTGTCGCTTTTTGCGTCGGACTTTACATTACCCTTTTCTCAGATTGACTCGAATCCTTCCGATCAAGAAAAACCTTCTAGCGACGATGTCTAGGGATCTGATTTAGCTGGATATCTGAAACATTTCCAGAGAATTCTTTTACGCGCAGACTACTTCGGATATCTCAGGAACGAAAAGATATAAATAAGAGTCAAATCACAAATAAAGGACATCATCTTTTCCCTCTTGTATTTTATTCATTGATATTCTATTGTTGACACCTTGTGGGCTGCCCGATCGATTTCACCAATCAAGTAATCAAGAATCAGCCTAGGAACAGCGAGAATGACAACATTGACAAAGAAATCTGATTGGCAAACGGCGTTTAAAAAGAAAATAAAAAACGTAAAAAGCGAGGCTACCAGGGGTCGAACCTGGAATCTCCTGATTCGTAGTCAGGCGCCTTATCCATTTGGCCATAGCCCCTTTGCTTTTTTTTAACATGATGGTTGATTACTTCAGGCCGTTTAGGAAGTAAAAAGTACGAAATGAAGCTCGCGCGTATACTCGGTTCTACGTCCTGTTTCTTGGGTTATGTGCACCACATTTTAGAGGTACACGTAACTTGGGTGCAGGTCGTGCACAACGTGTCCGGCTGGGACACAACGTCTGGCAGCTGTTGGCGCATAACAGACTCTAATGGTGCACAACTTCCATGAATGACGAACCTATCACTTGACCTTGACTGGGTAAAACTAGTATTACATAATGCTATTATCTTTGCATTTTATTGTTCTATCCTGATGTATATGCTGTTATCTTTTATGTCAAGATAGTATAATTTATAATTATTTTCTTTTATTTGTTATTGCTGTCTTCTGTTTTATTCATTTTTTTATTAGTTTCCTTTTTTAAAGATTTTGTCTCACTAGTACAAAGTTTAGTAGAAGTTTCCTTGTCAATAAAAAGATGAAGACAAAGGGAATGGAAAGTGTGTACAGAGATGATATTTAAAAAAAAAAACCTTCTTGTATCTCAAGCTCTGTTTACACTCTAAAGTTTGTCTTGATCAAGTTATATTGTTGTCATTGGATCACTAAGGATTATTGAAGCATATAATTGACAGAAGTTTATTGTGTATTTTGTGAGAGTTTTTTTTGGGTACCCTTCTATTATTGTATTCCCTTCTTTCGATCACCTTCATTTTATTATTCTCTTTTAAATTCTTTAACACCCTTCTTACAGTTAAGATTATCTTATTGTACCCTTCCTCTTTTATCAATTGCGATTACATTGTATCCTATTCTTCTAAGTGTTATATTTATTGTGCGCCCTTTCCCTTCTTACATATATTTGTATTCTCTTTATTTTGTACTCTTCGGTCATAAGACAAAGCAATGCACATGTCATTTTTGACACGATGTATAGTGGACTGGAGCGAAACTACCATGTTATACGTAAAACACAAAGAACATCAAAAATGCTCAGTAAGAAGGAAGGATGTCGGTAGTGCAGATCTGGAAGTAGTAGCATGTTTAGTTGTCGAGATATTCGATTCCAAAATTTCGTCGATCTTTTTTTTTTTTTTTTTTGACGGTTGATCTCCGTTCCCAGAAAATTTTTAGACAATGGGCGGTAGAAATAAAAAAAAACAATCTCTTTTATCTCTAAAAAGATTTTCAATTAAAATCGAGCAACTTGTTGTGCGCTCCCTACAGTTTATTCGAAAGAGAAGGAATAGTAAATTCAGAAGTTTGGGAATTAAACTTGCCGGTAACCTCGATCGAAGTAAAGAAAGTAACGCTAAAACAGAAGATTGTATTTGCTCAAATACCGCACGTATCACTCTCTTACGGGCAGTAGAGTTTATAAAAAAGGGCGAAATAAGTACCTCTTGTACTTTAAACAACTAACCATCATGTTAAAGATGTCTTTAACTATCCTTTTTTAGATATATATCAGGGAAAGTTAAACTTCAAGCTAATTTGTACACCTTAAATTTTTAAGTTGTTCAATTATTAAGAAAGCCAAAATAATAATATATATAATATAATAACTAGAGCTTAAAATGGACAGGCCTTAACTGGTTAGGTCATAACTGGGCCAGGTCAAGATATTAACTCATGTCCTGCTGGGCTGGGCCAAGATCTTAACCCAGAGCCTGGCTGACTAGGCCTATCACAGCTAAGAAGGGCCCATTGACCCATAGGCCAAGTTGGGTGGGCCATATCAGGTAGGTTAATTTTATGGCCTGGAACCCGGCCACTGTGGCCCGCCGGCAGAAATCTGGTCGGACCAGGTCAAATTACGAGTTAAGTTCAGCAAATGTCGATAAAAACGAGCATAACTTTAAATACTCTTCATATTTTTAACTTAAAGTGCTAGCATTAATTAATTGTTAGAAAAAGATCTTTATTTTTCTTTTTCCGGTTTTCTTTCAAAAATTTTGATTGTAATGGAAATATTATGTTTCAAAAATATTTAAGCTAATTAGCAGATTGAGAGGCATGTCTACTGGTAAATAACTTTTATAAGAGTTTCTAAATGTTGATGCGATGACAAACAACATTTTGAATTACTTGAATGGTATATACGCTGCATCTCATTTTGAAATGTCCACATTGTTTGCACCATTTGATTCCTTATCTGACATGAATCCTCTCTCTCATAACTGTAAGACACGTCACAACGTATATCCTGTAGATAGGGTTTGCACAAATAAGGGTGAGTTACAACGAATGGTATAATTTTCATATTAAGTAATGGAGGCTAGTAATGAGCTCCCATGGCCTATGTTTCCAATTGCAACTTTTTCAGGATAATGTTTTGCACAAACACGGGTTACATAAACAAATATATAAATATGTGCACTGATAGATTAACAATAAGTATATTGAATATGATGAATTCAGACCGCAGCCAGTGCAGTACTGGCTAAAGAATGCTTTTTGGTTGCTAAGGCATCCTTTTGCCTTTGCTTCGAGGACATGCGAACAATCGTCTTCCATAAACATTCTACGACCCAAGCATGGCGCTCTCTCATCTCCTCATAAGCTTCTTGTTTTGTTTCCTCCACTTTCTGAGCTGCTTTATATTTTTCGTGGTGAGTCTTGTCCTGCTTTTCGTCCTTACTGTCTCTGGCGTCTTCTTTCTTTCCTCCTCTGCTTGCACGTTTGTTTTCGTTCCACTTTTCGTTTAGGTTTTCCTTTTCTGTATCTGTATCCTTTAGAGGTTCACCGTCATCTTGAACTGAAAGTTCCCGCAGCATATCTGTAAGATTTGCATATGGGGATGATTCTGTTTCCAAAGCTGTCACAGTTAGGTGTGATGTACATGAACAATGCGAAGACACAGATGATAAGGATGTCCGGCGAGATGATGATCGAGATTTAGTTGTGTCTGTATGGTAATTATGCTTTTCGACGGATAAGTCGGTTGCTAAAAGATCCAATATAGGATTTACTCGTTCGGTCTGCGATTTTGAATGCACTAATGACGCCGATATAGTATCGTGGTCGTTCGGCATATCGTGTTCCTTTTCTGTTGGATATATTTTAGTTCGTTCACGTTTTGTTGCTGATGGTATCGTGTCGTTATTGGCATTGAATACATTAAGCATATGCAAAACCTCCTTCTTATCTTGAAAAGACAAGTTCGTTTCCTTAACTGGTGTCAAAGCTGTGGTTTCCGCTTTTGCTGTTTCGAAATGTTCATTGGGCTGCAATGTACGAGGTGATGATCGTGCTGGAGAGAAATTAATCGGTTCAGACGGTGCATGTTTTTCTGGAACAATATGCTCGATCTTTGGAGAATGTGCTGGTGCCCAAAAACTGGCAGTAATGGCGGAAGTCTTCTCATCCTCCAGTGAACTGATAGATTGTTGTGAAGTCATATTTTGGCTAAGTGATGCAGGTGAAGCCAGAACGTTTAGATATTCGCCAGACAGATCAACCGAAGATATACGATCGTCGGACACAAGTGTCCATGGCTCAGACTTATCCAACTCTCCATCTAAGGATGGGTAGAGTGCCTGACTGGGATCAAAAATGGTAACATCGGGAATTGGCGCCGCGTGTACATAAACCTGGGTTTGGGGTGGTGATAAGATGTTTGGATACACGCAATCTCCCGTTTCAATGTTAGCAGAAAGTTGTTCAAGCCAATTCTGCATGGCATTGATATCATCTTGTTCTGTAACAGGTAAAGTCCAATCATCTGATTGATGAATAACATGAGCGAGCGAATCTAATCGTTCCATCATGTCTAACGAGACCGATATTTAGAAGGTGGATTTCATGGCTCCTCATTCCTTACTAGCGTCATATTCAGGCGATAGCGATGCAGTATGCAACACGTCCTGAAGCAAGTTCTGCAGAGGGTCGTGCACCTTTGATTCACCCATATCTGAAAAGCTGTAAGGCATCGCAATATCTTGCGGATAGTCATGTTTGAAAAAGCCTTCACTACTACAATCGGTATCCAAAGGATTATTGCCGTCATCGCTGTAGACACTGCTGCTACGTTGGGTACTTGGACTGCTAGCGCTTAAGGTCTCGGATGTATTAGGTGAGCCTTAAAACGTTGTAAGCAGTCAGAAAACCGATACGGATCGACTATCTTCAGTTACCTTGGGTGATAGGGCTAGCTGTGTTCACTGTGGAAGTTGGCGATTGCGATTTAACTGTCCGACGACGGCGGACAGGTTTGTAGCCCGGTTGATTGCTCATAAGGGACGCTAGAAGAAAGAATATCTGTATGAGATAGTTAATGAAATAGAGATCCTGTCTACCTTGATGCTCAACGGTATGTGTTTTCTCATGTTTCTTCAAGTCTTGTGGCCGTTTAAAAGCCTTCTTACAGACCTAAGCAGAGATTCAGTTTGTGACCGAAACGGTATAGGAAAGGCGTGCACATACGGAGCATGCGTAGGCTAGAGACAGTCAGTGAGTGATTCCATAGTCAAGAATCAGACCTACGTTTCAGTGGCAGGTGCACCTTTAAATGGCTTATAAGGTGATCTCTTTTGGCGGCTGTAGCACCGCAGTTATTCCAGTGGCAGCGTAGGCACAAGTTATTAGTTGCTTTCCGGCCAACGTGGTCGTCTGATAAGTGGTCAAGCAAGACTTCGATAGTATCAAATGATCGATGACAATCAGTCCAACGACAGACATGAGAAGAGCGAGGCATGATGAACAGGAATAAGAAGAAGAAAGCAGGAAGGTCTACTAGCAAGCCGAGAATATAAAGGTATGAACACTCTTCTTTTCTCAACCTTTTTAAGTTGTGGGTTTATGCTCACCGTTATGAGGAAGATGTTTTATAAACTGCCAAGAAAACGATTCGGAAAAATGGACAAGCTATATCGGGCCTTAAAATAGAACATGATTTGCTTATTGCTTTCCAGCCGCAATTTGTGTCAGACGCCTCAATGTAGCACGCGGGTTCTCGTTGCATTATGAGGCGCAGCTTGCACCAATTCCAAAATCTTCCTTTTCGTTCTGTGGTGAACGTTCTCGTTTATGGATGGTAGTAATGACGGTTGAAGGGAGTTGGCTATATCATTTACATTATTCGAAGAAAGGAAATGCAGAGCTTTTGTACTTTAAGACACTGCGAGCATAATCGCCTTTCGGTACTTGAAGATTGAGCATTGGATGGTTTCTCTAACAGCTCAAATAAATCATCTTGGGATATCACATGCAAAAGTCTCCTATCTCTTACCTTGAACTGATCAATTTCTCTTTCCATTTGCTCGTCTCTAATTTGCTCAGTCCGTGCTCGAGTAAGTTCTTCTTGTAACTTCTCTATATTCTTCTCAGTACTGTCTGCTTGAAGTTTCAATTGCGCATTCAACTCGAGGCCTGGTCGTAAGGCGACCTTCTTCGCGTACTACACTGTCTTGTTTAGTATAGAAATATAGCACGGCGTTTAGTACTTGCATTTTCCCGGATTAGCGTGTCTCTATTAAATATTTTCTCCCGTACAGTCGATGGGACCAGTGTGCGTGCTATCTTTCGTTCCAAACGTTTTAAAAGGGTAGCAAGGACCAGTTCGTCATGTGGATCTATCCTACTGGTCGATATATCTGAGGCCAACGTTTGACTAAAAGTTCTAACATTTAGCAAAAACACAAAGCAAACGAAGCAAAATAAGAAAAATGTCTAATTTTGCTTTCACCTGTATGATTTTTGGAAAATTTCTTTCACAAGCTTATTCGCGACGGGTGATAAGGGAACCATTTCGATTTTTCTAGGACGTCCAGCTCGAACACGGAGATTGGGTAGGCCTGAACGAAAGTATGGTATGCATTAGACATGATCAACTGACTGTTGCGTACTAGTTACATCGCTCGTGACAGAATTCCTTGCGTCAGAGATTCGTGGCTGTGCTCGTGTTGCTGGTGCTGCTGTTGCTTGTGTGTCTACTTCGTCAGTTGGAGAAGCGGTTCGTAATCGTTTCCGAGAAGATCCCACATCTACATCGCCATCCTGTAATATCTGACGTTGTAATTCTTGTTGACGCCGTCTTCTCATGGTATCGTACTGTGCTCAATAATGTCGGACAAAGGTGATATTTCGTTTTTTTTCGTTACGTGCAACATAAGTCACACGTAGTTTCAAACGCAGCTTGACTGCATTGTGACAGATACCTTTGGGTGCTCCTAAATTATACAGTGCAACTGTAATGATAACGCGCCTATTGTCAATATACTTATATTGTTCCAAAAGTTGATAGACGGATATCAGAGAAACAAAGAGACGCGATCATGTTTGACTTCTTGGGAGCAACATGTAACAATAACCGATGTCAATTAAGGTGGTATAAAAAGAAAAAAGATATCAGCTCATTATTATAACAACAGAAGGTAGCACAATGCTGTTTTCATGCATCTACCGCATAAACCCTGGTCAACCAATGGATAACAAAAAGATATCAGGAACTGCACTCACTCATAATGCCTTGTCCCATAGTTTTTGGGCCAAACCATATCCAAAACTAAGACACAATTTTTTGTATCGGGAACGGAACAAAAACCTATTATAGTGCGTTCTCAGCAAGTGATAACCAACCCATCATTTGCTAACCAATCACCATTCAGTACGCATAGCTTGCCTGGAGTCAGATTACGCGAAAGATCAATATATTCAATGAATAACAGACAAATTAACGTTTATACATATATATAAATCAAAAACAAAATAAGAGAGAGAGAGAGGGATAAAAAAAAGTATTTGAGAAATTGCATGTTTACAGTTTTCTAAGCACATCACAAAGGAGTTATTTTGCAGCCATTCTGGTATCCAGAGACAACGGCGTTCCAAAGATATAATCCCAAAGCTTGGATGTAATACCGAACGCTGTTTCGTAGTCTTTGTAATGGTGAGCCAAGTGGTATCTTTTCATCTCCTTGAAGTAGACTTCGATTACTTGGGCATGATGCAAGTAATAATGAATCATATCATAACAGACATAGCCAAAGAAGGCACCAGCAATAAACGCGTGTGCAAAGACAGGTGCAAAGGCCCAATGCGCCAGTTGAATGACAGGTGACCCAAGAATGATGGTTAAAGCAGGGGGCATCACCAAACGCAGCCTAAGCTAAGGTTCATACATGAAAACAGTAAAAAAAGAAGCCTCCTCACCTATCCATAGGCATGTGATGATGTATGCCATGCAGCGTAAAATGAACAAGTAAGGCGGCAGGATGGTCCGGTAACCAGTCATCGAAGTGGAATAGAAAGCGGTGTAGCCAGTATTCAAGCAAGGTCCAGAAGAGGATCCCAGCACCAAATCCTTGCACAGTAACTTCCTTCTCAGCCATGGGTGCCTTTGTCGATGCCCAGATTTGGTATGCTACGAACGGTAACCAGACAATTGGGACGACGTACCATGACGTGCGGGATAATAAATCCAAGATAGGATCACTGAAGTACGGAACGTAGTGTGGGACAAACCGTGGCCGGTGTACTTGTTCCAAGTAGAAAGATTTAGAGTATGTCGCACTCCACAGCTGGTTGAATAAAGGCTTTTTCAGATCTAAGAAGGCTTCGTCCCGCGCCACCATAGGCTTTTTCGCGGTTGAAGCGAAAGCCTTTTCTGCCGCCTCGCCACTAATGAACTCGCCCACATAATATTCTTCTAGTAAATCATATGCTGCGTCCGAATGGGTATGATACGTCTCGTCGTCCAAGACGTCTGTGACGTCGCCGCCGGCAAACTGCAGCATAATCTCCTCACCGCCAGGATGATCACGAACAAATTCGGTGACATCGTACACCTTCCCCTTGTATACCATCCAACATGAATCACTGGAATTGTGTTCTTGAACCTGGCTAAGAGTGAATGCTGCCATGACGGGAATGACAAACGGGCAGGAGTAGAGTGAAAGGGAAAAAAATGGCCTGACGGGAGGTTATTCGCGTGGCAGGTGAATTTAAACTCAGTCATGCACGCAGAAGATCTTAAAGAGGGGTTGACATTTGATCAGAGACGTATGTGAATTTCGTTCATCTATGTTTCTAGGTTTTTACAGTTTTTGAATTTTAATATTAAACTATTTACATATGCCAACATCGTGCTGTATCTTACGGCGCTGTTGGTAGGGCACTAAAAAAATCGATCAGCAAAAGTTTTGTCATTTGACCTGGAAACACAAACCATCGTTCCGATGTCTTCAGTGCAGGATAATAGACACTCCAAGAAAATTGGGAATTTGGAAAGCTACCTGGGTTCATACAATGTGTTCCTTCGTATGTGATACCATAGTTGTCGCATTGATCAGCCAGAATCACCTGCAGACATACTAATGTAAGCCAGCTGTAAGCCTGTAACGTTGTCTTACCGCTTGAGGTAAGGGATATAAGCGCAAAGCATGGTCAAAAGCCCAATAGGTTGGACGAGCTGATAGAGGCAATGGGCAAAGGTGCCCCTGGTCAATCACTGTAAGAACAAGCTTGTATGATTTAGATCAAGCGCAACCCTAACTTTTCAGGAGTCCTTACATGCTTTCTCCGATCCTCCTCCTCATCTTCTCTTGGGCTGAGCAGCGTGTTTCTCCATAATCGGCTTAAAATATCATCTCTGAAAACTACAATATCCTGTGTGCAATATCGGATACTACGCGCAAAAGTTTTAAAAAGCAGATATCATTGCTGTATATAATTACCGGCAGGGATTAGTCGTAAAAATGGCTCTTCGCACTTTTTGTTTTATACGAGCGACAAATAGATCAGGAATAGGTGCTTGTGGAAGGGTGTTGTTGCCCCAAGGATCTCGTGCTCCAGGCACAAATACAAAGTATGAATGCGTCGCCAGGGCAGGAAATTCCGCAATCAGATCCGCTAAAATAGTGAAGTTATCTCTGTACTGTCTAGGTTCCACGAAATGTAAACTTGTAAAGTCGCCAAGCAGGATAAATGCAAGGGGAATACTACTACTTTCATAGCCTTCAAAGATACCCCGTAGAGCATTCATCACCTAATACGGAATAAGGATGAATAAACAAGAGAAGTTGAGCCAAATCTAATAGTGAGATTACCCTTGGTTGGTCCAGCCAAACATCTGATATGGTAACAATACTGATACCTTTGTGTGCAGTCTCTTCAAATTTTAAAACATTCTAAGTTCGAACGTATTTAGAGTCCCAGTAAATCCTTCTTACATCTCATACCTCGTCTACAGTAGATTTTGGCAATCCTGTGAAATCCACATGAGAAAACAGAGTACTACAAACACAATAGCAGTTAGACAAAGGTATAACTTGGCAAACATAAAGTGATATATACTCTGATAATTCACGACGTTCTGCAGGTGGAAAACCAATTTCGTCCGCTTGGAAGACACGATCAGCTCTATATTGACCTTCTACCAGGACAAAGGTGTTATCTGTGAATAATCCTGGGCCGTATTTCTGCAACAAGGGAGATGAAAAAAGATAAGAGGGATCGTTCTTTCCTTAAGAAAAATTAAACGGCTTACACACTGGGACACATCGAGCTCAATATGTGCATCCTCATCTTCAAGAAATAATTTTCCATCTTCAATTTGCGTCAGCATACCAAAAAGCAAGAAGCGTCCACCATCACGACCAATCAGGGACATAATGGGTGTGATCTATAGGGAAAATAGGAAAATGAGCGGTTGGAACGTGTAGTTAGATTGGTTACCTTCATGTAAGAGTCCTTTTTCAAGAGATCCATAGAAGATGGACAGAAATTCTCATTACGTAAAAGCCGTTGCTTTACCAAATTGAATCTATCCCGAAACATATCCGCTTTTTCGTTGGCAGAGGCTAACAAAGACAGCTCCCCTGCTGTCCTGAAAAAAATAAAAGGGAAGGAAAGTCTCAGTCCATTATCGTGTCTTAATTTAGCCGACCCTGCTGTTACCGACCTAACAAAGCCCTTGCGTTCCACATCGTATCGAAATCGAGGCATATCAAACGCATTGACAACCGTAAAATGTTTTGACACATCTACAGTTTCTGTCTCGTTCAAAGACATATCCTGGAGTGAATCGTTGATTTCATCCTCTGCTCGTTGAAATGGTGTTGGATCGTCCGCTGCTGTTTCGGGTATCTGCAATGAGGTCACTATGTCCTTCAAAGAAGCTTTGTCCACAATAACAACACCGCGATCTATCTGGAATTTTCAGTTTCGGTGATGCAATCGATCTTGAACTTTTTACCACTGTATTTTTTTTTGTAGGCTGTAACATATTTTTCGAGTATCTCCACAATGTCGCTCTCTTTCTCACTCAGTAACTGTTCTTCTAGGTAAGCTGTTGCGTCGGTTTGCATGTGGAGTCCATGCAGCTTTGTGAAGACGCGGAAAATGGTACGAGAAATCTTTCGCTGTCGGGCCGTGTCAGACATCGCGTCAGTTTCGAGAAAGAAACGCGTGAAGACGGAGAAACAAGTTAAAAGGAACTCCTTTTTCCGACGTCACGTTGAACTCAGAGGTAAGAAGCAACCGCATCTATGCTGGGGCATTAGCATATGTGCCTTAGCGGATGAGTTTCGCAAGTATTAAAGCATAACCGATATTGGGTTTGGCTCAGGAAGTTCTTTGGGTATCAGTCAAGATATTGACAGAAAAGGAACGAAAATGGATAACGACGCAACTGGGAATTAGACAATTAGACAAGCAGTAGTGAATACGGATGGGCATGTTACTTTTCTTATGTATCAGGCCGGATTCACCACAATACTACATTTTGCTGAGCGCATCCTACAGCATAAGAGTTGTATCTACTGATCGGCTACTTTTTCACAACTGAAGCCAGGTAAGTCAATGAATAATAAGTTTCGCCATTATTTCTTAGGAAGACATACACAATCAAAAATACAACAAAATATTTTTTCCGATCGAGTTATAGAAGATTACTTCTCATGTTATATGTTGGTTTTTATCTCTACCATAGAAGCTGCTATTACCAATTCCTTGCTGTCGCTTTGATTTCTTCAATGTACTTACTATTTAAACTCCCTAAAAGATGGAGCTATAGGAGCGTAGAATGGTTGGTTTTACTATTATGCACAAATCAATATGTGAAAACAGGCTGTTTGTTGTCTTGCTTGTTATCTTCAACTACCGTGAACGTTTACGGATCATTTTCCTAATGTCGCTTCATATTGCTCATTCGAAAACTGTTGCTCACCTGTTCAGTCTAGAATATGGGCAAAATGCGCATAATATATTTTCCAAGGAAAGAATGTCTTGGCAGCGGGGCGGAGGATGATATGGATTTCCGTTTCGCTTCTTTCATTTTCTTGGTTTGCAATGCATACACAAATGGACAGAGCACATAATCTTACCGCATAGCGTCAGGATTAAACCAGCCTAATTTTTTTATAGGATACCAAAATCAACAGGTTTCATAGTGGTTTTTGACACAAGACAGTTGCCCCACCGCAGTTGGCTTTTTACGAGTAAAAAGCAGCTTTGCATACCTTAATCAGATAAGATCTGTATCTTAAGCAAGAGTAAGGCAACATTCTTTCTACTGTGAAACAAAGCAACGTTTTGGGATATTGATGGAAGTGAGCGAACGGCTCGATCGGTATCCCTGTCATTGATTGTTTTCATCCTTGCATAGCGTTTCCCACGGCCAGTTGTTACCGTTTGCAGATGATATTCAAGTGTTTTGGACGGATAGAAAATGTCCATATGACCTAAATATGGACGTATATCATACAACTTCATCCAAGTTCTCTGTACTGTATAATGTATATATGAAAGATATGTATATATGTATTCTTTTCAAGTTCAGGCGCTGCCTGATTGAAGCATGCAGTACACATCGAAGTTCGTTTATATGCATTACATTCTCGTCGCAATGCCCTCTAGTTAAAGAACTCACACGGTAACGGTTCCTCCATGATGGTCGGTGGATGTGGGTTCATGTCGAAATATGGAATAGTCGGGTCCATATAGGCAGTAAAAGGGTTACCAACGGGAAGCACTGCAGGAAGAGGAGATGGTTCTACAAACTGGACTAAACTTCGTGTTTCTTCAAACCGACTGATCAATGTCAATAATTCCTGCTTGATATGATGAGCGACACCTTTGATAGTATGTCTGAAAAACCGCGATGTTTGTTTGTTTTCCGTAAAATCGCTGCATTGGACCCAACAATTCTCCCGGGTCTTTTCGGACACGCTCTCCATGTAAAAGAGAGGCGGTGCGTTGATTTCAAAATGCAGATCTGCCAAAGCGTCGTTGGCTACGTATTCGATCCGGGAAACAGCATTAACAGCGATCTCCATTTTAAAGCAGTACCCATTGTCACTGATATGCCATGCAAACACACGTGTTTCTGGCTGATACAAACACACAAGGTCGGTGGTGTGGAGTTTCATACGATGCCAAGAGCCAACAGTGAGACTGGCGGCGCTAAAATACAACTCCTCATCCTTTTGCTGGATGACACTGGGATCGACAGCCGACCATGTTGGAGGTTCAACAGATGGCGATCCTGTCATGGATTGCATCATATCTAAATGTTTTCTGTTTTGAGTGTCCTGTCTTTGGCTTTTTTTTTCTTTTCTCATCTCATTCAAACGCTTTGAGATAGTTACCGTAGGTTATGCTTGCAGGTGGTGTATGCGATTCCATCGAGAGAAATGATCGAGTGCTTTGATCGGGAGGGGGGACAAATGTGTTCAGGGAAGGTGAAGAGGAATAAGATGAAGAGGAGCATAACATATCCGGTTGAAGACTAGATGACGGGGACATGGTCGAATTATCTATGGAAGCGGATGGTGGCGGCGGCAGAGCTTGATAGGAACCGGGAGCCATCGGACTATGCCACATGGGATACGGAGGAAGCGGCGGTGGCGGCGGCACGGGAAGGTTCTCGTAAGAGACAGCTGTGTCAACGCTTCTGGCCCGAGGAATGGCCACACGCTGATGTGAATAGTAAGGGATGAGGGCTGGATGTCTAATTCCATGCTGTTGTTGATATTGATATAGTTGTGTGCGGGCGGATGCCTGATCCATTTGCATTTGAGCTCGCTTCTGCAAAAGCTGTAAATAGAAAGGTCAGGTTATTTCGGGGTAGGAGTATGAGTACAAGCCAACTTGCCTTCACTTTGGCGCGCCTGTTCTGAAACCAAATTTGAATGGATCGTTCAGGCATTTGTAACTTCTGAGCCAGCTGTTTTCGCATCTTACTGTCAGGTGTTGCTGTAGCTGCGAATGTTTCTTCGAGGATGGAAAGTTGAGTGGGTGTCACACGGGTGCGCTTCTTGGTGGAGGAGTGATCATCGGTTATTGGAGGACTGAGCTGACTCATGATGTGCTTAAGGAAAGGAAAGGAGGATATATAGATATATCAGAAAGAAGAAACTTAAGAGATGAAGGACTGGAGGGACAAAGCCATAGAGCAGTGGAGAGGGGAGACAAGGGAATTTTTTTTTTTCTTCAGGTGTGGCGGAATTGCCCACAAAAAAAAAGATCCCATTTCGGACACTCAAAATGAATATGAGTGGAAAAACAAAAACGATCCTCAGGAAAAGAAAACGATGGATGGTTACCTTTGTGAGCTTTACGGATATGGATAACTAAGCCTAACCCTTGATTTGTATTACTCAGGGTCCTGTTTTTTTTAGCTTAAATATCATGTAAAAACTTCTGAGAACAGTACTTTGCCTTGCTTCCTTTATAATCTCTTAACCATACCGTAAAAGAAAATTGGGTAGCATTTACAAGAACGACTAAATTCAGGATCCAGTCTGATGTTCTACATTGCGTACATGGGCATTTTCTGACACAGGTACTCTAGCACTAGTACAAGATTCACATAAAGAGTTATCTATCGGAATCTGAATTCAGTTACATGACTCTGGCAAAGGCCCAATCCATTTGTAGCGCTGAATTTACTTTGTAATCGTCGTGCCGGCCTAAGAAAGCACCCGCGTGCTTTCCATGTGCCAGCATGGAAGATGCGATAGTGGCAATATTGTCGCCGACAATCCTTTCTCGATGGAACACACTTCTGCATGCATGGCAAACCGGCACTCATAACATCCGTTTCCTCTCGCTGCAAGAACTTGAGCCAATTTCAATTCAAAGTGCAGCATAGATGCGATGCGCTGGCAGACAACCAACAGCGAGAAGACTTGCTGCCCAAGTTAAAGGCTCTGTTGGACAACTACAAGCTTTTGGATTCAGAGCGCATCCAAGAGCCATTACACGTTATTGTTAAGGTCTTCCTAGTAACGTGACAGGAAAGAGACTGCTCTCATGGCTTGAACGTGGAAAACCAAAGACTTTCGTTAAACTTGCCGAACCATCCAAACACGCTGACATCGATAAATCTAATAGCATCAAGGACATCAAACGAAAAAGAATAGACGTTGCTCTGACACTACTGAACTTTATCCAAAGAGGTAATGGTACATCCTTTATCCATAACGCTGATGACGGTGTTTGACTTGTTTAGGCAGCAATATCAAAGTCATATTGGCTTTGTCGTTGATGAAACAATTCCGCCAAACAACTATTCCGGTACTATTGATGTGAAGGGAGATGGATATTGTGATTTTAGAACTCTCGCGCTGCTGCTTACTGGTGACGAAGAGGACTTCCCTAAGATAAAAAGAGCCATGCTGTCGCACCTAGAAGAAAACGTTTATATTTATCGCGATAACTTCCATTATCCAGTAGCGGAAGTCTATAATATTGTCAAGAAGGCACTGCCCTTGCGTCCGGAGCACCACATAAGCCCTGATCACATAAGCACTGGTTTGAGGCTGCCTATTGTTGTCAGCTTGCCAGTGATACATTCGGGATCCATGTGGCAGTCTACTATAATGCCAAATGCACTGTTGTTTCAGACGACAATGTACGATCCAGTATTATATTTGCCTATGGATGGACCGAAACCTAAAAAGTTTTATGGCTTATTTTTAAAAGTTTATCTGGACAAGCATGGCCGCCTTCATCCTTTGCTTTTTACATCATACAAATGGCAATCATTGGGCTACCGTAGCACTTAAACGCAGCAGGAAAATGGAATGGCCCCCAGTTAGTACAGCACATTTTCGTGTTTGTCAAGAATTGGGCAGCCAAAACCGAGTAAACAACCTATAAAGAATATACCAAGACCAACCAGTCCTATCACACTCGAGTAGAAGAAGAATAAAATAGCCTTCGCTTAAATTTTATATAATTTCTTTTATCTATTAATTAAGATCATAATGCTTTGGAAGTTATCCTTTCTTTCCGTGAAAGATTATTTTCTTTAATATTTTACTTATAATAACGTAGCCAAGGATTGGTTACAATACTAAAAATTATTGAGTAGGTAGACTTTAAGCTAAAAAGAATATGTTCTGTTAATACTTTTCCATAACTGTCTGGTAAGAAACGCTGCATTAATTGCTTCTTTCCTCGAAGCAAAAATAAATAATTAAGCCATGGTTGTTGGAAGGCGGTGGTTTCTGCAGCTTCCGAATCTGGGTGAAGCGACCAGAAGGTCTTCAGTTGTGTGTCGGTCGTGCTGCAAAACCGTCGACCCAAACATTCTTTATCCCCGGAATGTGCTTGCACGTAAGATATGTCCGGTGGCGATCTATCACTTGTTCTATTTGCAACGCCAAAGCTCTGCAAGATAGATGATGCTGTTCTGCCGCTCTTGTTCACATATTTCAAGGCAGTCATGTTGTTTGCTACAGATGTGTGGTTGAGTTTCTGCGTTTGGTGCATGGAGTAGAATCGCAAAACGAATTGTATTCAACTCTCGTATGTTTATAGAACATGATTTTTCTTCTTCAGTCCAAAATCTGCGGGTGCTGATCTCTTCTGATTTGATTACCCAGCCGGAATCTAAGGCGTCTACCAAGATAGATAGTCTTGAACTCTCCGAGGGTATCGCTAATTGATGAATGGGTAGGCCATTTTTTGTTTGTCTCCAAAGATTCCCACCATTCTAGATCTGCCCAGCCTTCTTCTGAAAGCGGGCATACGTTTTCCTTGCTCTGTCTTACGTCTGTTCAATTTTTTTTGTCGGATCGCGCTGTAGGAATCTCATGTGTAATAGTGCTTCGCCCAGCGCCGGAATCGACGAGGTCATCTTCCCCATCAGACCTGCTATCCATCTGCAAGATCGAGCTTTCTTCGATTGGCGTAATTGTTTGATACGAGAGGTGAGGTTTGTGAGTTTCGCTTGTGGCACCGTGATGTTCATTGTCTTTTTTGTCGAACCGAAATCCCAAAAATTGCTGGGACGTTGATGGCGTTAGAATGCTTTTCCCCTAATTTATCACAAACCCCAGCCTCGTTAGATGCTGTGTCACTAGGGTAATTGCTTTGTGCATTACTGCCTTTGTTCGAGTTAAGAGGCAGAGATCGTCTAGGTAGTAAATCAATCCAATCCCTTCTTTCCGAAGAGATTCCCCCGCATACCGCATCAGTCTCGAGAAAACTCTCGGAGCTACAGTTAATCCAAACGCCATCGATCAGTATTGATATACAGTGTCTCAGTGTTTGAGCGATAGGAAAGGGCATATTGTTGATGCAGTGGGACCGCTACACAGGGCAACCCTAAGATAGATATTAGCCATATAAGCTCCCGATTTTAGACAATCTCGTAGTTCTCAAACTCTTTCCATCTTGAAGCGTTGGACTTGAAGGAATGAGTTTTAACTTTTAGCAATCTAAAATTGGTCTTCTTTTGGTTTTTCCTTGAATACTGACAAGCTTTGAAAGATACTCTGTGCTTTTGGGTATGACCTTTCTATGATCCCGGCGTCTAGGAACTTTTGTGTTGCCACATCGGCTAACTTACATTTCTTCCCGGTTCATCCTCATCGGCCTCATTTCCATGGGCTTGGTTGTGACTTCCATTGAACTTGGTAACCCTTTTGAATCACTGAACGTGGCCAACTGTGCGTCGTCGTTTCGAACCAATAGGTCTTGAAGTGAAGCAAGCATCTCCCTGGTATTATTCCATTTGAGAGATCGCATAGTTCTGTAATGACATCGGAATGGTTGGATATACTGTTGTCTTCTCCACTGGTTGTTGGACGTATTGCTGCTGGACGTATTGTGGCTTTTCCCCTATAACTTGTTCCTCAGTAGTAGGTTCGTCCACGATAACAGGATCCACGCTTTCCGTTGTGGCTATCTCGTTTAAAATTTGTTGTTGTGTTTTTTCTAATATCTTCTTGATCTTGGACTAGCATTCTTCAATGGGGTTTCAACATAGGGCGAATACGGCGGCATAAACAAAGGTTTATAGCCGTGCTTGTTGATACTCTCCACGCCAAAGTGAAACTGATGAATTCTGCAATTATCCATCACAATAAAACATATTCTTTATGTTATGTTTATCCAGGACATCCATTATCGACTCCATAAACTGGGTAATACGATAAGCTGTAGTACTTTTCTTAAGATTTACTGGTTCTGCATCGGTTTGAGCAACAGCTTATCTCTTCTTGTAAGGAGTCGACTCTGGAAACTCCTTCTCAATCTTGGCTGCATCACTTTTGTTTAATGGCTTCACTTTTGAGAAGCAACCCGTCCAAAAGGGAGAGATACAGCACACAATGCTGATATTTGCGCCACTCCAGATGTGTACTTTTTACGACAGCGGGAACCTCAACCCTTGATCACGCACGGTCTTTCATGCACTGTGAGTAAAATCCTGCTTCATTAACAAACACGCAATTCTCTAAAAAGTTGACATCTGCAGCCTTCCACTGCCTAACGATATTGAAGCGCAGCTCAATAATCCTTGGGGTACCATGGGCCAAGGAGTACTTGCTTGCTTGCTTCAACGAGATCGCGCACTTTTCCCGATTATGCTAATTAAGACCGGAAATAGATCTTTCAAGGTCTTCAAAATGCCCACAAAGCTTCTGTTTTATTTCTTCATGAATAGTCGAAGTTGTTATCATCGAATAGCTTAATCAAAAAGTCCGAATGCTCAAGAATCAGCTTTTTTGGCTCACGGTTAAGTTGCTTCTTTACCCTTCCAAAAAAAGTTTGTTCCCGATGTAGTGCAGGCCCAAGGCTTTTCGTTTTTTGAAAGTCTCGAAGGACGCGAGCTTGTGATACACCATATCCACTTTCAAGCTCTGGATACTGCACTCAATAATTTTCAGCGTGTCCTCCACGGCACGATCGTCATCAATCTAACTGGACATACTGTAAATAAATAAAATATCAGGACCTTTATAACCTACCTCGATGATTCGAGAATCAGACGATCGGTGCTATCCCCAACGCTAGTCCCGATACCATCTGTCAGCTTTTTTGAGAAATGATCCTCGCCCGACAAACAGATGCCCACAAATTTGTTGGTTGCCATAAAGCCCGTTTCTGCCCTGCAAAAAGTGCGTCTTTTAGGTGCGGCAGAACATGTGCCAATGCTCACCTAGCATTGCAGATGCAATGTTTAAAATACCGCATTGAAATATTTGATGTCCAGCATAATGTGGCGTTCGTTCGTTCGTTCAATGGCGGCAACGGCTCAGGTCGCTATCATATTCACCCTCCGTCATCCTCGTCTTGCCACATCTTTTCCCGCTGGAAACTCTTGTGGCGTCAATCCATCCCTCATACATCCGTGCCATCTCAAAAATATGGGTTCAGTGGGCACGCCAAAGGCTGTATAAGCAGACGGGAATAAGAGAGAAAAATAGGGGTTCAGGAAGGCTAGAAGGTTGTTCAATAGGCGGCGACAAATTGAGGATGAAGTTCTGGATATCTGGGAGAGACCAAGAAATCCGGTCGACGAATCTGACATGTTCACACCGCGCATTGCTGAGGCATGCAAGACAGTCACTACAGCCGATTACCAAGGTTGGATTAAGACAAGCTGGAACTTATCGGGATTGGTGCCTCCAAAAAGAGATCGCCTTGAAGTAATACATGTAGTTTAATAAAATGCTTAATAGCCCCAAAAAAAAGATTAAAGGTCATAAAGAAAAAAAAGACATTCATCTAAATTAGGAAAGTCGGTTCAATCTCCAAGTTAAAAATACTGTAAACAGACCATAAGGCTGCCAGCAACCAAGTTTCCGCCCTGTTGCTTCTTCCTTCAGAGGCTCTCAATGGAGAATTCAATGACGGACAGATTAACGATAATATCCAAAGAGATTGACAGCATAGATCTGCAAATCAATACTCTTAAAGAAAGAAAAAAGCATCTATGGCAGGAAAAACAAGAGCTCCTCGAACGTCGAGATCGTTGGATCCAGAGGAATCAACAGCCGATGCCTGATTATACATCATCCTCATTTTCGTGGTCTCAGAAACTAAAGGATCTCGCTAAATATCATTGGAATATAGATAGATTTAGACCGCTCCAATTGCCCATTCTGAATGCGGCACTCGACCGTAAACGCGACATATTTGTCGTGTTGCCGACGGGTGGTGGGAAATCACTTTGTTATCAACTACCAGCCATTATCGATCATGGATTTACACTTGTTATATCACCTCTGGTCTCTCTTATTCGTGACCAAGTATATCATCTAGATGAAGCTAATGTGCCAGCTGCATTATTAACAGCTGCCAGTGCCAAAGAAGAAGTGACGCGAATCCAAAATGCAATGGCTCCTTCAAAAGCTCACACCAACGACAACGCGTTCAAATTACTGTACGTCACTCCAGAGAAAATTGCCAAGAGCAAGCGCTTCATGGCCAAACTTACACAGGCATATGATGTCGGAAGACTTGCGCGGATTGTTGTCGATGAAGCACATTGTTGTTCCCAACAAGGACACGATTTTAGGCATGGTACTTCCATATCGCACAGAATATAAATTGACACATGTACAAAAACTAGACCTGACTATAAGCAATTGAATGTGTTGAGGGTAGAAAACAAAAGAATCGAGAAAAGAATTACCTTCCCTTTTCTCATCTTTTGATTAGGCCGTGTTTCCAAAGACACCTATCATGGCCTTGACAGCAACATGCCCTTGGAATGTGATGAAGGATGTCATGAACATTTTAGGTCTCAAGCAGCCGCAGGTATCTGGAGGGACTCTGGTGTATAGTGCCCCTCTTTATCGTACGTAATGTTGCTCGTAACGGTGTTCAGTGTTGGTTGACGCGGGCTTCAGGACCCAACCTTGTGTACAAAGTATTTGAAAAGCCGGAAAGCCAAGCAGAGACAGTTCGACATATGGTAGATTGGATTTTGACCAATCACCGTGATGCATCCGGCATAGTATACTGCTTCACCAAGAAAGAAACCGAGACAACAGCTAGTCAGTTATGTCAAGAAAGCAAAGGTCTTATCAAATGTGGCGTTTATCATGCGGATATGGATGAGGTAAACCTATATACTATGAATATATTCATGGAATAGTTTATGTTTTTATATTTAGGAAGATAAAGAGATGGTCCATCAGCAATGGAGAGATAACAAACTACAAGTGATCGTTGCGACCATTGCCTTCGGTATGGGAATCAACAACCTGAAAACTCGGTTCATTATCCATCAAACACTATCTAAATCCGTGGAAGGCTATTACCAAGAAAGTGGAAGAGCAGGTAAAAAGCAAATATGCATAGATGTAAGCCGTGCTTCCCTTTTGTTTATAGGGCGTGATGGAGAAAAAGCCGAGTGCATATTGTATTACCGCGGTTCGGATGGTAAGTGCGTTTCATTTCTAAAAAAGAAATTAAGCACACCATTGTGCAGTTCCAAGGCTTTCAACGATGGTCGTGCGGGAAGTACAGGGCCTGCAGAATTGTAAGTACCATGTTTATATGCTTTTTTGTTGATTAACGATCCTTTTCCCAGTGTACACTATGGTGAAATACGCTCAGGACTTCACGACGTGCAGAAAGATATTCTTCGAAAAATATTTTATGTATGACCCTTCTATTTCATCCCACCATAACGCGGATGATACGTTGGTGAATGAAACTACACCGGATATATCGTGTGGTATTTGCGATAATTGCACCCGGCAGCACACCAGTTCCCATATTCAATTGGTTCGGCAAGATGTAACTCTGGAAGCGTTGACATTGGTTCGGCTGTGTCGTGAATTGAAAAAAGCAGGTGTGCGAGTGACGATGGCCAAGTTGATTCAACTGTGGCACGGTCGTGGTTTTAAGGCAGCAATGATTGAGTCCATCTGGCAGGATAAGGATATTGAGATACCTCCAAAGAAAGTATACACATTGCAGGTATAGTTCAAGCAGGATGATTAAGAGAAGGGAGAGAACGTAAGAGTCACCCTAGTTTACTTTCTGACCTTTTTTCTTTTCTTGCGTAATGACCATAGGACCTCGAACGAATTATTAACTGTCTGATTATTGAAAATTACTTGAAGGAGGATTTTCACTTCACAGCGTACAGCAATATAGCGTACGTCTTCATATCTATCGTGTTTTGTTTACTTACCATGGCATGAAGGTACATCATCGAAGGAACACTTGGAAAGTGGTTACACAGTTCATATCAAGAAAATATCAATCATGAGAGCAACCCTGTAAAGCTTGAGCTTGAGTTTTTGCGGGATGTTCGTGAGAAGGAAGCTGAAGGACCGGTTAGAAAGCGCAGAAAAAAGATGACAGCAACCGAAGCAGAGCATGTGATCAGCTCTACACCTGACGAATTGGATGACTTCCCCTCTCCTGAAATCATCTTGCTCGACTAAACAATTACAGTGCCTGTGCTCAACTAACCCTTAATCACTGGCAGACATAGCATAAAAATGGCAAATAGCAGCATGTAAATGCATTCTGAAAAAGAATCGTATTGTGCATCTTACCTTTCAATAGGAACATCCCTATCTTACTGCAACGTCCGCAAACAGAAAGTGAAAGAGAGAAATATAGACAAACACAAGTCGATCTGTCCGTATGCTCCAAACAAACCGGGGCAAAGAGAAGAAGAAGAAGAGGAAGCACAATTTTTTTTATCACGAGCGAATGAGTGGCTGACTTGGATGTCTGGAGAGTTTAGGTGATTAACCAGTTTCCGACTTTATGCTCTTTTGCTTTACGCCGACAAACCTACTGGAGCAAGAGAGAAAAGCCTTTCCTTTTCGAATTCTTACACCGCATTAGTCTTTACAAAATGGCGGGAATACTTAGTACAAATGTTTATTCGGATGCATCTCCCGTTCGTACGCCCCAAATGGGATTAGTAAATTACCAAATAGGATAAGGAGAGAAAAAGAGGAGGTCATCTGGACAGCAACTCTGATTGAAGAGGCTATTAGTATTGGTGTGGTGATGCAGGAGTGAAAAGGCATTGAATGATGTGAACTTTTTTTTCTTCTTTCTTTAAAAAAGCCTTTTCCTTCTTCTACTTCTCTTGTTTCTTGCTTTCTTTCTTCTCTTTTTATCGTTTTCTTCCTTCTTTTATTGATATGATGATTTCAAGTTCGCAACGCAATTTGACCCCTTTGACACTCACAGATCTCCCTAAATCCTCAATCTCCGCACCAGCCTCCAAGCACTCCACAGATCCATGGAAAGGACAGGAACCTACATCACCTACATTATCAACGGCATCATTCATGTCATCAGTATCTTGGATGGCAGAAAAAAGTGCCAGTGAAGTCGTTGTCCTGTTAAAGAACGCGTATACCGTCATCCGTGAAAAGGAAAAAGGCAAGCCGCTCTAGAGACTCCCTGATGTGTCACTCCCAATCTAACAAAAAAATTATCCTCCTTTAAACTCTGTCCAGATCTCACCTTGGCAGCCGAGATAGGACGATCTCTTTTGGATAACAACAGGATACTTAAATCAAAATATGAAAATTTACTGGATCAAGTGAGACAGTATCAGATCGAAGCGAACGCAGATGGTGCAGACGAAACCTCATCAATGCGGCTAATATCTAATCAGAAGGCACGTGAGGCTATCATCGAGTCCCTTGAGCGCAAGAATAGCGAAACCCAGAAATTGCTGGATAATGCTATTCAGGCAAACGAAGTCATGGCACACACCAATGACCGGAAGACACGAAAACTAGAACATGAAATCACCCTCCTCAGAGGGAATCTGGACATCGCAGCCGAAAAAATTCAAGAGTTAGAAGAAGCACGCCGGCAATTGCAAGAACGTTGTCGACGAAGTGATGAAAGAGAAGTAGAGCAACAACAAACCGAAGACAAAGCTATGCTACGGGATCTGACGGAAAGATTAACCCTGCTGAAGAGCGAGAACGAGACCCTGCTGACCACCAAGAAAACGGTGGAAGAAAGACTAGCTAATGCCCTACGAGATTTGAGCGCTTTGCGAAAGCAATTTGAACAGTTTGAATTCACTCGAAAAGGTTACGACAGTCTTCAAGAAGCTTACGAGCGGCAGTTTCTTCACATATCCGAGCTCAATGCGAGTCTGGAGGAGCATCGCCATGTACTCTCCCGGTTGCGCGACCGCGGCCTATGGTCTCCCACGCCTTCTTCAAGCGATTATCACGGTGACGCACGAAGTACTGTATCTTCCAGCACCCTTCAAGGTCAAAGATTGTTATCTACAGCTAAGCCGAGCCTGTTGGGGGAGTTACAACACGCTTGGAATAAAGGCCTTCATGTCCCGACACAGCCACCCATGATGCGAGAAAGTCGAAGTGAAATTTCGTCCACAAGCTCACGCAGGGGACAACCGCGGCTGCGACCCTCGACTTCTTTTGCCAAGCTGCGTGATCTAGCCAGCATGACTGAGCAGAACCTGACATCCTTCTACAATGCACCTAGTGAATATGCCATGGAAACCATTCTCGCAACTGCAGGAATTACCGACCGGTCTGTTCTCCAAAAGGTCGCTCGATTGCTTGAGGAAGACGAGGACGATCCACTCTATGATGAAGACGAGGATGTAGACCTGTTTGGGCCAGATAGAACTAGCAGTGTTTACGGATCTCATGATCTCTACCCGTGCATTCCAAATATTCTATCCAAGTGCAGCGGATCGCCGTCATCATCAGCGGAACAGCCTAGCCAAGGTGTCATTGGACAAATCATCCAGTCCTTACGGTCCTTGTTCCGTGCGGTCTTTCGTTGGTGCCGATTTGCGGTTATTTTGGCTGCAGCTGTCATGATCAATCTTGGACAGGGCCCAGACGCCATGTTGGAGAAGTAAAAGACAAGCAAGCATACTTCATACTGAACGTATAGTCCTTTCATGGCTTACCCTCCTCAGAATACCGAGCTTCACATATATCCCGCCCTTCCTTGTCTCTTCTGTTATTGCACGTTATAAGCTCCGCTACCTTTGTCGAGCAAGTGTAAGCTCCTCATCAATGTACATTATACTTCATTCTGTATTATCTCAACCTTGAAGCGTTTTTGTCATGCTCCTTAAAAAATTTTCATCTGTTTATTTTTCAAAACATACTTTTTGTGGTTGCTTTTCTTTTCTACTCCATAAAGCACCAGCTTGTACACTAGAAACTAGCAATCCCTTGTAGCGCAATAGGAATAAAAAAGAAAGGACATTTGGCTAAACAAAGTAATTCATATTTTATATCATCATTCATAACATAACACTGTTAAGGATTTTTGATATCTAAAACGGAGCGCGTGATAGAAAACCGAACAGGTGACAGACACGATGTTTCAAAAAAGAAATAAGGTTGGATGAGATTGCAAAGAGAAAGCAAAATGTTCCACCAGCAAGTTGAGTTAGATGGCGGAGAGTTCCGTGAAAAGGAGCAGTCTGAAGTTTCATCTCACAAAATGTAAACATACTTGGACGTGTATCATAAAGCTTTGCGATTTAGGCTGCCTAATGCATTGTCCATGTAACCATTGGTCTGAATAAACATTGTTCTACAAGGAAACTCTCCGAACACACAAAAAAAGGTTACTGTAACTATAGACTATAGATTCTTTTTGACATAACGGCAGAACTTAGAGCTTAAAGTGCTCCTCAGGTGAATTGTGGTAACAAACAAAAGAAAAAGGAAGATGAAAAAAGAAAGAGATATAAGGTTACTAGTTGCATAAAGATGGGCTGGACGCCATCGCGTTTTGACTCTGAACGATGTCAACCTTTTCATCGCAATAGTTCCGATATACTCAATGTTACCCCTTATGCGTTACAAAAAAATATAAAATAAAATAGATGAAGAACAAAAAATAGGGCATGTTTACCATACAACCATATAAAACAAATGCGCTATACTAAAGTTTATGTGTCACTCACTCTCCTACGCATACAAATATAAAGTCTCCGGCCATTGCTTAGCTTCTCAAGTGGCCCTGATCCTCTAAGTTGTCAAATTTTTTCCTACCATTATTAGACTTCCACTTTGCCTCTTACGAATGCAGGGTCAGTTGAAAACATTTCCTTGGCATTCTGTTAATTCCGGGAAACTTTAGGAGCAACGCATGATTGGGCGTTCAGGGTGAAAAATGGCGTAGGAAGGGGAGACCGAAAAATAAGAGTCTTCTGCGATATTTTGTCATGAATCAAGGGAAAGTCATGACAAAAGGGGGGAAATGGTAAAATAGGTCACTTATTTATATAATTTGTATAATTTTGTTTAGAAAAAGGTCAATGTCTTGCATTAATACAGAGATAGCTACTTAGCAATGCTTAATGAACAAGTTGGAGTTGGCATAAGCTGCGGCTGAGTGAAATTTCGTGTCACCATGCCCGCGAAAAGAGAAAAGGATCGAAAAAGGGCACACACCATCAGTGGCGGTGGCTCAAGCGGGGAAGGGCTAGAGAGCTTTTTGTATTCACATCCAAAAGAAAAAGCACCAACTTCTTATTCACCTATTGTTCCAATTACATTATGATAAGACATCCTTCACTGTAAGGCAAAAATCTTTGGAAACTGGGGAAAGCAAAGAGATCTCAGCTAATGGAATTCCTTTGTACCACCTATGGTCTTATCGTGCGGAAATCTGCATGTAAGGTGTCCGTAGAAAAAGGGATTCAAGGCGTCGATCTTGCAACTGAAACTGAATGAATACACCCATTCTTTTCTCCGATCCCCGCGTGTTCTGGCTTTTTTTTTTGTTCTTTCTTCCACTGCAGACTTAGGTTTCTGTACTTTACTTTCTCTCTCTCGCTTGTGCTCTGCTAACCCCCTCTACGCCCCCTCTTTTGCAACCAAGTTTTGTGTATATAAAGGTACATGGTCATCGCGATCGACACATGTCATTGTCTTCCAGTCAAGAAATATTCCCGACGGCGGGCAACCTTACTACACCTCCACCCACTCGACCGAGTTCGACTGATCCTCCGGAACACGATTCCTATGAAACTCGTTGGCGAGAATCGTCTAAATTATTAACTACCATGCCGGGAAATGAAAAATTGGCCCATCATCCATCTAATTTCATGGATAATCCATTAAAATACGACGACAATCAAAGACATCCTTTGGAAACAATACAAGATCAATCTCCTTCTACAACAAATGATCGCCCTGATACTGATACCAACATTGCTATCCATGACATAGTAACAAAATGGGCTGGAAACCGCGCAAAAGAAGAAGAAGAAGATGTCCTTGACGACCTCTATCCAAATGCCATGACTCCCTCACTAAAGAAACAGTTGACTAAGCAATCTGTTGCAAGTTCTACCGAAACGAGGGAAGCAAGCACGTTAAGCTCCACTTGGTCACGCCATCGACATGCAGGTCCTCGACCGCCCTCATCGATTGCCAGCTATCGACAACCGATCACAGCGCCTGATCTAGGTGAGCTGGATGAAGATGAGCAAGCCGCGCTTGAAATCGAAATTGCAGCTCGTCGGGCTGCGCGCCGTGCTTCAAGACGCAGGATGAGATCCACCAGTGGCCATGATGATGATGATGATCGCGTCGTCATTGGCACCAGAGTAGGAGAGGGTCATCGAAGTTATCAACTAATGTAAATCAAACCTACAGCTGTCGTAGGCTGCTCGACTAAAACAAGAACATTCATTGTAGGTACGACATGCTGACTGGGATACGTATAGCAGTAAGCATAGCAAGCGCGTACGCATATCCCGGAAATTCATAAATTGGTTTTTTAGGTGGGCAGAGTGTCTGCAAAGAACAAGCGTGAACTTACTGATGCAGATTTTACTGCTGCACATAAACTGGTATTCGACATGTATGCGAAACATAACACAGGTGTTGGAAACAAATAATAACTTGTCCATATGAATCAGAACTGGGAATGAATTGACACCTGGCGTTAAGTACGATTTTAAGTTTAAAGATTACGCACCATGGGTATTCAGAAGCTTACGAGAAGAATTTCACATCGATGCTGCTGATTATATGGTACAACCCTTCTTCAAGTAGATGCCAACACTGGTATGGCTAATGACTGTATTGTAGATGTCTTTGACAAATAAATATATCCTTTCGGAGCTAACGTCCCCAGGTATTTAGAGAAAGCACAGGGTGTTTTCCAGCAATTAATCCTAAGCCGAATTGCTTTCCCAGGCAAAAGCGGAAGTTTCTTCTATTACTCTCGAGATTATAGGTTTATCATCAAGACCATCCATCATTCGGAGCACAAATTTATGCGGAAAATCTTAAAGGAATATTATCAGGTATGAACTTTAAATCAGTGCAATGCCGTTTTCTCATTCTATTATTACAATGCCAGCATGTATGCGACAACCCGAACACTTTATTATGTCGATTTTATGGGCTACATAGGATTAAACTACCACGAGGCAGGAAAATTCATTTTGTTGTTATGGGAAATATTGTTCCAGGAAGCAAGGATATCCATCAAACATACGATCTCAAAGGATCCACATTTGGACGAATGACGCCAGATGAAGATGTTGCGCGAAATCCTCACGCCGTTATGAAAGACCAAAATTGGGTCAGACGGGGTATGCGACTTGAACTTGGTCCGCTGAAAAGCAATATGCTGTTGGATCAATTGAAGATAGATGTAGAGGTATGGTTTGGAGCATTGAGATGTTGCCCATAGCTCAATGATAGATATATAGCTTCTAGAAAGGCTAAATATCATGGATTACAGTTTATTGGTTGGGATTCATGATATTAGAAGGGGAAACACAGAAGGTATCCGAGATACGCATTTGCATATGGTCCAGGTAGGCATAAAAAGGAAAAAAGGAGAAAAGTGCTTCCTACATTTACCTATTGATGTGCCTTGATGTCATTAGCCCCACACCAAGGAATTGCAGCGACAGCTGTCTTCCCACCATGGCAGGAGGAAAAGCAAGGCAGAGATCTTTCGACAAGCTATCAAATATGCCAACACCATACAACTAGATTCTTCAGAACTTCCTGAAAGCCCATTAGAGGAGTAGGTCGTGACATCATGCCACTGATTTCTGACATGGATATGTTAGACGGCGTTACTGCGTTTTCTATGCAGAAGAAGGAGGGTTCCGTTCGACAGACGAGACCAATTCTGAAACGGATAAGCTTTATTTCCTTGGTGTTATTGATATCCTGACGCCGTATAATCTCAAAAAGAAAGCAGAACATTTCTGGAAAAGTCTCACACAAGACAAGGTAAGTAATAGCAAGTGAACCATTAGCGTGCATTAATTACCGTTTGTTTAGTATGGTATATCTGCAGTCCAGCCGCAACAATATGGCAATCGTTTTCTTCGATTCGTGAAGAACGCTGTGATGGTAGCATGAGTCAAGAAATACCATGGATCAATATCCCAAACTGTATACTTCCCGCTAAGTTGCTTACGGACAAGATATCCTATTTTTTTGCAGGATCTTTTTATTTGGGGTACCTTTCCTGCTGAAGCAGCCCAAAAGCCTTTGAAGCAAAGGCTTGTATTATATTGTTTTATCCCTTGCTATACTGCGAGTTTAATCCCGTTGTTGTTTTAAATTCTCTTACAACGCCATTAGTTTTTATTTATGTTGGATTAATTTTCTGTTTTGCTTTTCTATGTATACCTTGCCATTCTTTCCTGCTTCAGGCGCATTGCTTATAAGGGATTTAACTAGGTTACCATTGTCATCTCAGGCCTAGATTCGTCTCACTCTGCGTCGGATAGCAAAGAGTTTCTTTGCTACAGTATAGCATTGCATCCTTACGTCCGATTTCAAGACGGAGGGTATGATTCCTCTCATAAGCAGAATGATGTGCGTCCTTAAAAAGACGTCCTGATTACATGCATAAGAAAAAGAGTGCGCGTAGGGGAAGGAGTTTTGATTCATGCTATCAACTCCTCTTTTTCTGTTTTGTTCGTGATTTGCACTTTACGCTTAATGTGAGTTTGTGGATTTGATGTTTTATGATTTTGCTACACATTAAAATTGGATTGGCTTGTTAAGAATGTCTAAGTGGAGCATTAACGAACATGGCTGATTGGATATTTTGTTCGCCACTTTTCTCAAGTTCGCAATAAGTCAAGTTTAAGGGTAGAAGCAAGCATTATTTGAATAAGGTTTGCTTTTTCGTTCTTTAAATTCTATATATCACCCAATAGAAAATAACCGAAGAATAATGAGTGTAGGCATTAATCAAGGGCATGGCGTTCTGGTAGCGTTTAATCTCATAGAAAAAATAATATAGCGACATGCCACGTTAGTTTGAAAATCAACCGCCCCATCAAATACGGATAAAATGCCTTTATCTTTCTGTTACAAGAAAAGGGAGAAAAGAAAAGGATATTAAACATTATGTGCAATAAAATAAAAAAGGAAAAAGAGGTAAGCAGGAAGTCAGAAGTTTTATCCTAGTCTTCTCTCTTGGCACCGCAACAAAACCAAAAGCTTCTTCGTTTTCGCTTGGTAAGCTTTTTTTCTAATACAGGTGATACTGGTCTTTCTTGTGTCGCTCTTCCTGACACAACTGCGTACGCAGTTTGCTCTGCTGCAAGGGCGCTGTCTAGTGCCTTTAGGTTATGCTGATGGCCTACTGAAACCAAATCCTTGGTATTTCTAGGGATCCTAGCTTCACCCGACGCAATTCTTCGTTGACCGCGCGCGTAGGTGTTCACTACCTCTGCAAAATTCTCTCCTTGACATCTTGCCATCCTCAGCTCTGCTTCACTAGCTCGTCGCGAACCATCGCCACCAGTGATGGTACCCGAACCATACGCTGATCCTCCCATAATCTGACTGTTATCAAACATACTAACGTCAGCAAACCCAAATGGGACGTACAGTAATCCGTGATGCGCGAAATACGTAATCGCAGTCAATGCCGTCGTTTCTTGCCCACCATGTTGTGACGCTGAGGCAAAGAAAGTTGTTACGAATTTACGTTGCAACGCTCCTTGCGCCCATAAACGTCCGCTGGCATCGAGAAGTCTAATACAAAAAATAAACAAGAGAACCAAATGGAAATCAGATAAGAAGAAGTAAGCATTGTTTTAATCTTTTCTTGTGCACGAAGGAATTGTCTTACGATTTGATTTGCGCCGGAAACCCCCCAAATCGAGTAGGGATACCAAAGATCAATCCATCTGCATCCGGTAGCTGATTAATGGTAATGATCGGTAAATCTGGTTTAGGAGGTGCCCGCATCTTTTCGAGAATCTCGTCATCCAAACTTTCAGGCACTTGGAATATGGTAGTATGGATTCCCTTGGCCTCCAGGCCTACGATGATTTCCAACCTTAAAATACATGGGCTGGACTCACTGAGAGTATTTTCTTTACCTTCGCGGACTGCAAGTGAGAGTTGATAAATGTGATGGTACAAAGAATAAATGATGATATACACCTTGGGTGGATCCATCTTGGTTGAGTTGGAAACAGAGAATCTAGGAAAGAGGGGAAAAATGAATGGATCAACTTAGGACATTTAAAAAGACACGGGAAATACGAAGTGTTCGCGTTCCTCATTGCTCACGTCAATTTGGCTGCGATTTCTATCGTCAGCCCTAAAGGCCGACAACCAAGTTTTACGCGAGGAATGGAGCAATTTAAAGAATTACCCCGCTTCTTTTGTTATGGCTACATGAGGGGACCATGGGAACAAACCTACTAGGTTTACGCGCAACCGATGTGCAATGAACCGTAGTGGATGACACAAAAGTTCATAATGGAAATCGCAGTTTTAATATAATGCTCATGCACGGACGCTGATTGCTGAACATTTGCTTGTATTCGCTGGAACAGGCATGGTTCTGTAAAAGCTCTTACATACCGCCGCTTACATAAAACCGTGGGAATACTAACGCTGATTCTGTGGCAATTGAGATCGTACGCTGTCTGGATTCGAAGTAATCGGACGCAACCATAGTTTGTACTTAGCTGGCCGACTTATTTCTAAATCATATTTACAGCCGATTACATACTAGTTCGTACTGGGCAGCAGAGACAAGGAAATAGCTTAAGAAGCTTGGACACCGCTTTGCTGTTGTTGTTAGTTAAAGGAGAGCTTATTGATGACCAAACGGCCATTCATCAATTCAGAAGAACAGGAAGTCAACGAAGAGAAACACAAACCAAAAAGCAAACAGAGCAATCACGACACATAGGATGGAGACTCATGGAAAAAGAAGGCAATGCAAGTAAGACAGCTGACGTTATCAGATGGTGCAATTGACAAGACATAGTGTTTGGGAATGGCTTGACAAGGACTGCAATAATCGGTGAATATGGGCCGTAGTTCCATTGGTGCGCATCGAAAGGTTAATGACCATCGGAGCAATGATTCGAAAGTATTTTTACTGCTTTGATTCTGAGAACAGCAGTAATAATGTCATCTAAAATCAGGGGTCGCGCTTACATTAGTGCATCTTGTCGATGTGGGCATCGTTGTGTTTGATCGCTAGTTCTGAAGAGATCGATAATAAATGCCTTGAAATTTGTTTCACCTTGAGCAGCAAAGATATTGATGAACACAATAGCTCTACTATGTACAAAGTATCTTGCTTGTATACGGTAATAAGAACAGGAGAAGTTATGGAGAATTGTCAAAAGGGGTAATTACTATATATTGAAACTTATATCATAATCCTTTTAAATAAATTTTCCGTCCATAAAAAAGCCAAGCTTGCTTTCTTAGTCAGATGTCATGCGGGAAACATATTTATTTTCTCCCCAGTAGGCACAAACTTCATTCGACCAGCATAAATAAACACATAAGCAAGGGCAATGATTCTGTGTTTTAACTACTCCAAAGTTTAATCCGTGTGCATGAGCAGGGAACTGCAGCGCAGAAATATCCATAGTGGTGAACGGTACATAAAATATTTCGCAAGAAGTCATCAGCACGTTTGTTATCAAAATACGCAATCACGTAGCAACTGCGTTATGCGTTATGCGTTGTGTTTTTGTTTTCTTGTGTTCCGATACGCTGATTTCTTGCAAATAGCGCACAGTTTATATGGAGGATTTATTGGAATTATGATCAGTTTACGTAGCTCAAGAACGTAACTTCTTCTCAACCGTTTCTTTTGCACCATTTCCACTCCTTCAGTGTGAAAGCATAGCGGCTGACGTTCCATCGACTCCCCGTACGGAGTCAACATTAAGCTTAGTTTTAGGTGGTGGTAGGTAGAATGTCAGTTAGCCTTGCGGTGTGCAAGAAAGAATGCCAATACGGTAGGTTGTATCAGCTAGGTCAATAGAAGGACTCTCACCTCCTAAAGTTTGTGACCATTAGATGCATCGTAGTAAGTGCTAATAGATTATCAATTGAAATTGAGGGGTCAATTCCGTTTGCCGAAAAAAAAAATAGAAATTTGAAGGCAGGTTTCTTTTACACACAATTTATGGATGGCTATTAGGGTTACACTCGTCCTTTAGAAGATAAAGAAAGAAATATGTTTTTTTACTGTCATTTTAGATGCTATACCATGCTACACCAAACCTTGCTATTGTATGCCAATACCCAAAAACACCTTCTACAGTACGTACAAGAAAAGACGAAGACAATGTTTTTTTATTCAATAGACAACTACGTCAAGGAATTTTGCTTGATAACCATAAGCACTTTGGAGCAATATACGACAAGACCTGCTGGAATCACATCTGAAGCCTTAGTCAGTGAGCCAGTTAAGCTTATTCTTGAGAATTTGCTTCCTGATATCTATTCTATAAGCAAAGGGTTCGGTAAAGTTAGGGGATCTGTTTTCCGAACATTTTTCATCGTGCTATTTTCTCTATCTGTTTTATTGGTAAGCTATCTGACATTCTCTGCATATTCTCAAGTTATTCAGAGAACAGTGATGGAAAATAAATAATAATGACCGTGGGATTAAGTGCACTACGTAGCAGTGCAGTTAGATAGACTAAAAGAACTTTAGTAAATCCTAGGTACTATAACAAAAAATTAGTCTAATCCGAACTATGACTGTTATCAATGACAGTGCACACCAAAAGAGGGTGGGGACGATTTTTCGTAAATTGCCTCTAAAACGGTATGAGATAATGAAGACGGATTGCAAAGCTGGAATTGTCTTTAGTTTAAGTCTGAAGCACCATCGATTGGAATGTTTTATGGAAAAGTTTTTGAGACTTTGTTGCAAAACTCTGCTGCATCAAAGATAATCAAGAGGTCCTCAGCACGCTTTTCAGGTAGACTTGGGCACAAAAAGATCAAAATTAAGGGGCACTATGCGATAGTGTCATGATCTATCAAGAACCTTAACCTCAATCCTATTGATCACTTAGAGGGCAAGATTGAACACTGTATAGAAAGTTACACAGTGGTCTATCTGAAAATGCATTAAAAAAACCACATTTTTGTGGATATATACTAGAATTCTTGCACATATATATAAACCGTCTAAGCTCTCTTGATGTATTCTGAGCTGGAGTTGATGTTTCGAGCGGCTCGTTACACCATGACTTGCAACACCCTGCATGAAGCAGCGTTTGGTAATGTGACACGAGCCGCATGTTTTGCCTAGAGATTTTCAACAAAGAAATTAGGTCAACGCTATTGCCCTTCATATCAAGCGGTACAAAAATAATATATAGCGGTACAACCACTGCCAAGATAAAGAGCAGCATCAACTTGGGATATTATTTGATCCCTTTTTGGAAGGACAAGTTGTCGTAGTTCCTGTACGGCACTGATTAAAAATTTCGTCCCCGCTTTTCCTCCTTTCCTGTCTTCTCCGTATTGCAGTCTAACTTCCCTTTCTTCCGCTCCGTCTCTTCACGTTACGCTTAAAACGTAATGGCAGCCTCAATACCAAAAGTCCTCTGTAGAGTGAGAGCTCTACATCCCTTCCATTCACAAGAAAGCCTCTACTTGAATTTCGAAACAGGCGATTACATCGATGTACTTTCCAGACTCGCTTCAGGATGGTGGAATGGCAGGTAAATCACAGGTGGCTTCTTACAGATTCTTTCAACTCACCGATTCACGCCTTTTGTTATGTGGCCCCTTACAGTTGCGATGGTAGACGAGGATGGTTTCCCAGTAAGTTGGTCGAGATAGTTACGATGGACATGCGAGGACATGCTGTCCAAGCAATGAAAGACTCGTCGCTGGTCGACTTGGATGCTATACGCAATGACAACTTGTCCGAACGAACCAATCTCTCGTCAGATTGGACAATGCAGGCTACCGACCATGGCCTAACAAACTACTGTTACAACAAACGTACAGCAGAGATAAAATATGGCCCTCCAATTCTAGACCACTCGGAAGGCGAAGAAGATGAAGACGACCTTACTGCAGTATCAAGGAGCGGATCGATCGAGTCAGATGACAAGTCTCATGATGAATTTCAGGATGCAAATGCTTATCCGCTGGACGGGATAACAGCACAAGGACGACTAAATGTAGGGATTTACGAAGCGGACGACGAGAACGATGAACTTACGGATGTGAAGACTGTACGCGATATTCAGGCGCATGTAACTCTTTGACCTCATTTCTTTTTGTCTTCCTGCAGATTATGTCAAGCTGGGTGCAGAGAAAAACGCCTCAAGGGAGAATATACCACTGCAATCTAGTGACGCAAGAAACAACATGGAATCCAGAGGAGATTGATCCAAGTACTGGACGATTGGTAAGTTCTTGCCAAAGAGGGAAAGAGGAGACAAATCTCAGATCAGGGAAAGCTCATGCCGATGAAAACCTTAATTGTATAGCGACGTGCAAAGAAGGAACCAAAATTGGCAGATACAAACCCCGATATATCACCCGATTCGCCTTCCACGTCGCGACGAACATCACAGACCACCCATATTTCAATGGATGATAAACCGTTGACTTGGCAAAAGATTTCATCTGATATTGCCATGGCAATCCATCAGCTCAATGTTGCTGCTCAACAAGGACGTCAGGAATTGTTTCACTCAAACGCAGCTGCTGTCGTAGAATCCATTCGGATTATGTTCTATGCTTCTCGAACAATGGAAAAAGAATCTGCTCGGATGCAAGATCAGGAACTTCGCGAAACCCGTCGAGCAGTAATGGCAGCGTTATCAAAGCTAGTACTATCAGCAAAAATGGCCTCTGAAACAATTATCCCGACTATACCGTCTTCTGAAAATTGTATTAGAGTGCAAACTGATGCTGGGGACGTATTGAAAGCAGTTCGGGCCTTCGTAACCAGTTGTCAGCAACAGAATGTGGAAGTGGAATTTGTGAGCCCAAAGTTACTCGAAGACACAAAGCCTTTGCCTTCTGATAAAGCAACTATGCGCGAATTGGTGCACACGACTACCGAGCCAAATGGGCGCACCGGAAGACCTAGTATTGATACTCCAACTATCAACAATTCCTTGATGCAAAAAACGAAATATCCGCTGAATCAGGATCTTATCCTGAACTTACAAACGCACGCAAACCAGATTTATGGATCGATTAGATGTTTGTGCACTGCTGTTGAGAAAATTCTCACGTTATCTGAACTGAGCAACAAAGTGCAATCAGAAATCGTTTTCTTATTTCGTAGCTTGTCATCCCAGATCAGTCAATACCTGGGTGTTTTGGGTGATATCGACGTAAATAACATTGACAGCTCTCAGATACCTTCACTGTCAGGTTACCGTATTAACAAGCAGCGTCTGTACACCTCGATTGGCCAACTATTTGGTGATGTACAGAGACTTACGGATAAAGAAATTGATGCCAAGAAAACGGTAACTGATATCGAAATCGACGCCGGTGCTGTGGAAGAGTCAATAGGAAGAATTGAAATCAGTGTTAGTGAGATGGTTGAGCAACGCAAACATTGGTTTTCGCGCAATGGCGAGTTTGGCGGAAGTAACCCCACCTCACCGCTCAAACCCTCATTTGATGAGAATAAGTTGAAAGACGACGATGTAACCTCGGCTTTCGGCTCGATAGACGACAGCCATCTCCGAGCCACAAATACAATCCGAGCACGGCAGCCCCACTTGATAAGTACGCCTCGTCCTACAGGTACGGAAACCAAAACAATAAGGGGAAACCTCAACGTTAAGCCAGAAGATCGATCTGAATTATCCGATAATTGGTATCTGGGACAAGATCATGAAAAGGGAGAGATATTGTTTAGCGCAGATGGCAACATCAAGGGTGGAACCCTTCCTGCCCTCGTGGAACGATTAACGCTACATGACACACTTGGTATGTGCGCCCACGCGGTTTAGTTCACACAACTAAAATATAAGAAAGACACGAGTTTCATTGCCACTTTTCTCCTCACCTACCGTTCATTTTGTACAACGGAAGAATTTGTCAATCTTCTAGAACAGCGATACAACTTACGCCCGCCGGAAGGGCTTACACCTGAACAATTGGAGAAATGGACAGAACAGAAACAGAAGCTCGTTCGGTTACGGTAAGTCGAGAGAGTAGCGTCCTTAAGCGAACCAAAGACACATTGTCCACTGACTCTGCGCACAGTGTATTCAACGTTATTAAAAACTGGCTGGAAAACTACTACAACGATGAGGATGCGTTTATCCTGTCTCGTCTACAGTTTTTCACTGCTACCGTCATTCGAGACGCTTCGACTTTTGCTTCAAATCAGCTGGAGAAGCTGATCCGAAAACGTATGGAGTTAAACGCCAATGGCGAACTGAAGAAGCTAGTGGCTAATAAATGGGATGGTCCTACGCCTATTATGCCTAAAAATATGTCATGCATTCAGTTGCTGGAAACCGATCCGTTGGAATTGGCACGTCAACTGAGCATGATGGACTTCAAGCTGTACAGTAGCATTCAACCGGTGGAGTGTTTAAACAAAGCTTGGTCGAGTGACGATGCAATAGCCGTTAACGTGAAACAATCCATCGACTATTGTAACCGTTTAACTGCCTGGGTTACCGATACGATCTTATCAAGTGAAGAAGCGAAGAAGCGTGCAACGTTCATCAAATACTGGGTTCAAGTAGCCGACGTAAGTAGATACGCAAAGTGATATGCGTATATAGCTCATATATTTGATTTGGTTTTGCGTGTCTGCATGGTAGCGCTGTCGATTGTTGAATAATTACAACACATGTATGGCGATCCTATCTTCTTTTGATAATAGCGCCATTGGTCGCCTGCGGAAGACTTGGGAGGTAAAAAATGCATGGTCAAGGATGCATCCCATATCCTAACTAATTGCCGTCTTCAGATGGTAGGCAAAAGCACAAACCAGATACTTAATCAGATCCGCAAGTTAATGGGGGCTAACCGCAATTTCACTGAATACCGTGAGATGATCCACTCGGTCAATCCACCTTGCATTCCTTTTCTGGGGATTTATCTCCAGGACCTCACGTTCATCGAGGACGGCAATTCCGATTATCTTCCAAAATCGAGCAACTTGATCAACTTTGCTAAGCGTCAAAAGACTGCTGAAGTGATTCGAGAAATTAAGCAATTCCAATCGTCACCTTATACGTTCCAAGAAATCCCAGAATTACAAGATTATATCAAATCCCATCTGGAAACTAGCCAGGACGTCGAAACGCTGTATGAGAAAAGTCTACAGCTGGAACCTCGAGTGACTGACATGGCTTGATGAAAAATGATCAATTATACCCCTAGTTATACACGGACAATCCTTGTCTTTACTTTTCTCTCTCGATCATCTCCTCCCGCCTAGCGCGTTTGTCATTCTAATAATATGTAAAATCCTGCACAAATAGAGTTGTCTTGTTTAACAGTGCTCCCATGACCACAGTGCTGCTTTTTTGATCGGTTTTATTTGTACAGTACACGACTTTCATATATATTCCCCAGTCATATTATGTTAATTTGGTGTAGCTTGGCGGAGCATATCGGCGCTTAATTATTTTTGCAATATAAAGTGGGAAGCTGCTAACCGCAGTAATGACAGCGACCTTCCAAGCAAAACGCGTTGTCAAGATAAACGTCATGTCTGTAGTTTTACTGTTATTAAATTTAATAAGTAATTGATAAACTTACCAAAATATGTAGGTAACAGCCACATTGAACCAATGTAAATAAGCATTGTAACAATTTCAGATATAACCATGATCCGGTGCCTATCCAACAATTAATCACCGTTTTGTCCCATATGCACATCATACCATGTGTTGATTTCCAGAGCTACCATGAGCAGTTCGTTAAAGATTAAAGCAGTAAAAGAGATGGAGACGATATGAATAAACTCGTCTTCAAAAAGCAGAATGGATAGAACCATGATAGCACCACCTGATTTAATTTGTCAATATATTAGTACACATTCATTTCACGTAAAACAAGATATGACCTTGATAAACGCTGATTAAAAGCCAGGTAAAAAAGGTACGATTCGACAAAGATCGACCCTAGCAAGAAAGCATGGGGGATTAATCAAAGCAGGACATGGTATGTGTGGGTTTACCTTTGTAAGGTCCTTGTATAGTTCAGGATACATTAGCGCGATCTCTTCGCTCACGTCCTGGTCCAGTACAAGCGAAAAAACAGGAGCCATCGTATAGATCGTAGCATATCTACCCTGGAATATTAGGAAATAGCTAATGTGTGAACTACCATTATTCACGCCTACCCAACAATTAACATGCCTTGATAAAGTGCAATTGGAGCAAAATAGAATAGTGCAGAAAACGCCGCCTGCATTACAGAAATAATCAAACCACGATGAATGACAAATTGCGAAAGTTTAGCAGATCGTTTATAACTGTTACGTCCATGCCATACTGCTCATGGTTAGCTTCAGCCGGTTCCTCAAACTTCTTTCCACACTTACAAAGTAGCTTTGTCAAATGACTAAATTGTTGGACTGAAAAGTCTGCAGCTAATGACGCTTGTTTTCCTTCCTTCCCAACAATACCAACACCTTTTAAGGATATTAATGATTTGTTAAGATTGTATTATCACGCTTACCAACATCAGCTGCTTGAATCATACTGACATCATTGCCTCCGTCACCTATACATAGAACGCGCTTTTTGGTATGGTTCTTTATTAAACGTGTTATATCGGCCTATTCAATTTGTGTCATTCCTGCTATGCTCCCCATTTGTTTTGCTTACCTTTTGCGTAGGTGAGCATCGGCAGCATACGACAACTGGGAGGCGAGTAGCAACTTCAATGAATTCTTCTTTGCAATAATCAAGGCACACCTACATCGAAGTAAGGATCGAATGACGTTATCCAAAAGGAGAAATGTCTATTACCTGTAAAGATGCGCCATCAATGACAAGACAGCTGTCGGTGGCCGACCTCAAATTGTCGATTTCGTCCAAGGCTTCCATGGCTGTTCCAACTAAATGATTGTCAAATATCCTGCATAAATTCAAAGTTAAACTTACTCTTAGAGACTTGCTGGATGTTTTGGTTTCGGGAAACCAGCTTGGACGAAACCGCAATACATGTAGCCGTTTCGATTTTGTCACCTTTTCTCCAGATGTTAGATGTTTGAAAAGGCCAGCATCCTTTAACTTTACCGGTCAGCATCCATATCCGAAGACCTGCATTGCGCATATGCTCCAATGTGTTCTTAACACCGTCTTGCAATTTATCTTCTACGCCGGTCAATCCCAATAACTCTAGGTCAGTTTCCAGCATAGTCTCAACAACTGACTGCTTAAGACTGTTACGGTCATGAATAGAGATCTCAGCATCGTGGTACCTAAATAAGTGTCTTAGGATCATCTATACGATATCCGACAGCAGTGTTACTTCGTCTTAAAATCTTCATAAGCTTCTTCAGAGAGTCTCTTTTTAGCTACGACGAGCGTACGTAAACCTTCTCTAGCCATATTCCCACATTCCTCGTCAAGCCTATTCGATGGTTAAATATACGCAATCCGCACCAGACAAATACTCACCAATCGTTATATTGTACTATGCGACTCATTACCGCATCAGCACCTTTTTCATAAAACATGATCTCCTGCAGTTGCTTGTCGCGGATGATAATACCCATTCGCTTGGTCTCGCTCGTGAACGGGAATATGTTCAATATATCATACTCCAATATCTCACCGGTAGAATTGACTCGAAGTTGGATTTTGCTCACGTCGCGACCCATTAAAGTCATTCCCATCTTTTCCGTCCACTTAACGATAGCTACTTCATCTGGGCTTGATGCCTGGTATGTGATCTCTCCACCCAAGTCATCAACAGGAGTAACCTACTACCATTAGTCGATCATATTACAACTGGCTCTATACTTACATTATGACATAGGGCTAAAGCTTGGACAATCTCTTTCACACGAGAGGCAATGTTTCGTCTACCTTTTCCGGTCAGATTCCCGCCACCGCTGCCTTGACTTCGACTTGTTTGTCCAAAACCTGAAAAGAAATTACGATATAATACACTATGTCTGCATATTACCAGTTTCATGGCCACTAAAAGCTGTAGATAGATGAGCTTGAATTTCGTCCATTGTATCCAAACTGTAGGACATTGTTCCCATATGCAGCTTCTTCAACTCCATATCTAATATAAGTAAACTGGGTTAAATGTGATGACTTGCCTGTGCGTAACATACCATTCTTTGTTAATGTACCGGTTTTATCTGATAACAGGTACTCAACACGCCCCAACTCTTCTGGGAGTGTGCTGGTTCGAACAATAGTACCCTCAATCTCTTCATCACTTTCGATCTGACGGGCATACACGCTTTTTCCCATATCCAGATTAACACGTAAGCTAGATGGCAGATGTTAGGGATCGTCGACCACTTAATCTTGCCAGAATTTTACCTAATTGGTATAATCGAAGAAAACAGAATAAGGAAGCGAAAGACGTAAATATACCAAAGACCGTGGAAACCGTTCAGCCCAACCATGATGATTGATAGGCCGAAAGTAACAATAAACAGAATCTACGCTCTGGTAAATTGCTTCGCTTCCATTTTTATATTGCATTTTACCTTTGCCAGCCGATTAATTTCACGATCCAATAATCCAACCTTTGTCTCTGGATGGTTAGTATTCATCACCGCGCGAGTATCTTTGCCAGTGTAAATGACAAATCCAACCGCTGAACCCGATGCTAGTACAGTGTTCGTCCACATGGTGTTCTCAACAGCTAGTGGCTCAATCTGCTCGATGCCTGTCTCCTCGTCTGCATGTGTAAACGTTCCAATAAAGTTATGGATATCTTTGTGCGGCGCATCGGCTAGGTTATATTTTCTTATCAGCGAAATGTATATAATAAAGCCAAGGTTTACCATATATCTCGCCCCTCACATCCAATAACGACGAATCTGACGGCAATCGCTGCAGCGACGGTACAGCTAATCTCAATTTCCAGTCTGTTTCACCATCTAATTGATCCGTGCGAATGAAACTTGCACCGCTTGCCTCAGTTGTCCTCAAAAGGATCATGTCTGCAGGAATCTGTGATTGTTCATGTTTCGTTCCTGTTAGATCAGTGTGCATATGTATACCCTCATTTTACTTACTCTTTGGTCTTTATGGACGATAACCATATCGCCAACTCTGATTTTCGAACTTGGAATGCTCCGAGGTCCGTCCGGCGTAAGACATTGATAAAGTTGAGAATTAGCCTCTTTGTCACGTTTGTATCGTTGATAGTCGTCAATTGCTTCTTTGCTGATCGTCACCAGCAATACAAAACACAGCGGACCAAAATAGGTAAAGATATATCCTAAGCTTTGTTAGATCAAGGACATGATCCATCTGCTTATTACCTATTTTTAAAGCGGGTACGAATTGAGATAATGCGACTAAAAGGAAATAGAGATTGAAGAAAACGACAAACTGTAGCTCAGAGTAAGTATATCGTTCTGCGTTATTGGATCCAACGTACTTGTTCGTAGAGTACCAAAGGTATAAACGTGATGATATTGTATTTCTGATTGACGATGATGTTGGGAGCGAATCTCTTCTTGTACTTGTCTGATTCAGACGGGTAAATATCGGGATTAAACGAAAGTAATTGTCTTACTTACCATTCGCATGAAAGGCAATATTTCTTGCAGTCTGCACTCGGTTAGAACGGAACCAGAGCCATGATTTCGAGCTTTTTCTCTCTTTCAGTCTCTGTCGTCGGATTGACGAGGGCTCCTATTCGGATGCATGTCAGTTAAGTTCCATACAGCTTAGTATGACGACGGACCCCTGATTCTTCATCGATAATGAGAGGATCTTCGTCGCTATGTATGGAATCGGATGTCCTGAACTTTTTGTTGCCGAGACGGTTTGAAAACGACATTAAGTTTCTGAGTGCAATGGGCCCACTGTCTCGGCGCATATTTATTTTAGGGGCTGTGGACCTGTTTGGTATTATATTGTGTCGTCAGTCGTAGGTTCCGATTTAGTGTACAGGTTCTTGAAGCTTATTGTTAAGAGGAAAAGAGCGAACAATCCAGTTTTGGAAGCAAGCATGAAAAGGGCTTGGCTTCGGACACTCAAAAAAGAAAGCCATGACTGTTACCTCTACTGCTACGAAACATACCCTTACAAACATAGGGCTAACTGCCAAACAGAACTTTTCAGTAAGGGAGAACATAAATGTAACTGACACTATGAGCACAAAATGAAATCATCAAAAAGCATAAGGCGTACTACACCATGGGATAGGCAGACATCATTTCCAAGCTGCCCGAAGTCCAAATAGGCGTTTGCCAAGCAAAAAAAAAAAAAAAAAAAAAAAAAAATTCTGAAACCCAATTGTCACGGAAAAAAAAAAAAAAAGAATTCTGAAACCCAATTGTCACGGAAAAAAAAAAAAAAAGAATTCTGAAACCCAATTGTCACGGAAAAAAAAAAAAAAAGAATTCTGAAACCCAATTGTCACGGAAAAAAAAAAAAAAAGAATTCTGAAACCCAATTGTCACGGAAAAAAAAAAAAAAAGAATTCTGAAACCCAATTGTCACGGTAAACAGCAAAGAATGAGCTTACAGAAAGAAACCATAGTCGGATAGTAAGAATCCATATCGAGTTCATCATCATAAAAATTTGATAGGCGGAAGTCATTTTGATTCACATAAGCTGCTGTTCCTTTAGCTAAGTGAGGCAATTTAAAATCAGTATCTAGGACTCATCGCCGCTAGATACAACAAGAATAAAACCAACTTGCAAGGATAAGTGTCTATCTATTTTCTGCAAAGGGAAAGGAATTTTATTTATCCTTAGTTTCTGTTTATTTTGCGTTAAACTTAATTAACGATGCCAATGTCCTCTCTCATAAAGGCATCCGGAGTAGGCTCTCGGCCAAGGAAGCTCTTAAGGATATCCATTCCGTCCCTACAATATCACGTTATTAATGTGCGTTTCCATTTAACGATCCGTGGTTCTCTCTCTCGGTTTCTGTCTGTCTCCCTTTCACCGCACATATATATATATGAATTTCACTTACAAGCTGCTGCCTTTTTCAAGGATCTTCTTGCGGTACAAGTAGCCGGTATCGGGTGACAGTGTGTCGCTTGCAAATTTACTGTAGTACATATCACTTGAGAATACCTTTGACCACATATAACCGTAGTATCCTGATATAGGTTGATTAGAAAAAAGAATAGGGCAGTTTGAAAGTCATTACCAGCATCGTAACCACCCATTAGATGACTATAACGGTCGTTAGTAACTGCAAGTTTATATTCAGATTTATGCTTACCCGAATGATGCTTGACCGCAACTTCCCTGAAGACATGTTACCGTATTAGTATATGATGCTTTACTGATCCATCCTGCAATATTACCTCTGGTGCCTTGATAAGTGACACCTTGTGTCTAAGTTCGTTATACAATTTGGTAGTGTCAAGACCATCGTCTACATCGAAAGTCTTAGACTTTTCTTTTCCTCACGACGTGACTATTACCTTCTGTAGTATGGATTTCCAAATCAAAGATCCCGAAGAAAAGCTGACGTAGATTTTGAATGGCAGCATTGACATTCTTTGCCTTCACGATACGGTCAATAGTTTCATCAGAAATAGGCTCTCCAGTCTCGTAGTGTGAAGTGAGATATTTCAGCGATTTAGGATCGTAACACCAGTTCTCCAACATCTGAGATGGGGCTTCTACAAAATCACCTTCTACAGAGGTACCATGGAATCGGGAATACTTTGTGCGACTGCAGATATGGTGCATCACATGGCCGAGTTCATGGAAAAGAGTGACAACTTCGTCATGCTTCAGTAAGGATGGCTTGTCAGCAGTAGGTTTGGTGAAGTTGGCCACCATGGCAGCGACAGGAGTGGCATAGTCGCCATTCTCGGTGAGGTAGGAAGGATGAAGTGGAAAACATGCTGCGTGAGGGTACTTGTTGTCACGAGGGAACAAGTCTAAATACATGTAACCCATGAAGCCTTTGTCTTCTGCAGCGTCCCAGCACTCAATGAGCTGCACGTCTGGGTGCCAAACGACAGCCTTCTCGGAAGGAACCTTTACGAACTTCAAGCCTAAGACTGTCTCATAGATTTCAAGCATTTCTGGGCGAATTTATCGTCAGTAATCCTGGTCATATTTATATCCACTGCACTTACTTGCAATAGTATGCTCCAAGCTGAAGAATTTTTTAATGTATTCCTGATCCACAGCATATTCTTTTTCAAGCAGAATACGCTCATAGTAGCTGGTATCCCATGCGTTGAAGCTACCATCATATTCCTCTCCGCGAGACGCTAGTCTGTGTTAATTCCTATTGATGCAGCATTGCATAATTGAACAAACCTTTTTCTTCCTATTGTACATAATCAATAAGACGATAAAGACTTGGCTGCTATAAATTACCTTCTTGAGCTGCTTCAGCACTTCAATTTCCTTTAATCCGGCATCATGAAGTTTTGTGGCAAGATCATCCAAAAACTTGGGAGCCTCTTAGTTTCCGAGAATTCTTATCATAAATTTCACTGTTACCTTTCTGACAGCTTCTACGGACTTGGCCATTTTGACTTCAAGGACATAGTCAGCATGGGTTTGGTAACCCAAAATCTTTGTAAGGATTTAGCTACAAGATTTCTCTGAAACCGTCATATACATACCTTGGCACATTGTCTTCTGAGTTTAAGAGCCTATGCAAAGATTTTACTCATGTCATTACTGCTGTAAGCAATGTTATGTTTACCTCCTCCAGAAGCACGATGTTTTCCCGATTACGGGAATCAAAGGCTGTCATATGAGCTTTGCGAGTATTTTCATTCTTGCAAAGCTTCAGTACTACATAATATTAAGTTAGATAATAAGCCATTTAAGCACCATTGTACTTACCAGGACGGACATCTAATTATTCCGAGCATCGGTTAGTGAATATATATGTCCCAATAACAATAATATTTCCTTATTCTTACCAGGGTACCTAAGGACAACGTCGGGGTCAGCAATCGAAGCAAAGAAAATGTTTCCAACACTTACTTCATAGTTAATACGTATTTTTTAACCCCATCGACCTCTTCCGTAGCCAGCCCTCCTATAACATAACATGTGAGAATCGAACTATAATATATTGATCTATTGCGCAATGTGGACATACCCAAAAAGTCCTCGTCCAAGCCATCGAGTTCTTCCTGCAATACAGAAGCAATTCAACATAAAATGGCAAATCTTCCAAATATGTTAATTTTTTACCTTTGTAAATTTGATGGCTGGAAAAGAAAAAGCTCAGTTAAAAGTTACACTAACAACGTTCTACTTACTGCTACTTTCACGGCTCCAGTTCTTGTTGAACTCGATGCAAACTTCGCTCAGACGCTTACGTAATTCCTTGTATTCATTACGCTTTTCCTCCGGGAGATGTAATCCATTGCGACGGAAGAAGATCTCCATTTTCTTCAACAATCTGGCATCTTCATGACCGAGCGAGTTTAGGTCAGTTCTATCGATGTATCCCTGGATAACCATGTAGAGATCATGGCGCATGCTTTGTTCGATGTTGAATTCTTCGTATTTCTTCTCAGCAGCGATGGAGGCCTCACGGACAGCTTCATCAGGGGAAATTTGGCTGAGAGAATTGGCCAAATTGATTTTGCCTACAAACCGTATTGCCAAAGTAAGTCAATATTAAATCCTTCAAAGCAATATTATTAATGTACCTGACAAGCTATTTTCGGAGTGAGCCAACTTCTTAACGATATTTTCATAAGTCTGCTCCTCAGGCTTCAAGGCGGCAATCTCGTTGTTTAAAGCAAGTTCCTCATCAATGACGGATTGTATGATTTGTTCCAATTGTTCAGCATTGATGCTAAAGTCAAGAGGTGGAGGTGGAGCAATCTGAACCATGTTCGTAGATGAGAAAAAGAGTGGTTCACCGTTGACGCGCGTGTGCCTTTTTGCTTCCAAAGGCTCGGTTTCACAGGCGACAGTCACCGAACGGAGTTTTCGGATTTTCATGCACGATAGGTGCACCTCTCTGGAAACAGCAAGTGTTTCCTTTTTTGGTGGTGGCACGATTGGTAGCCCTACTCCGGAGCCTTTCACAAGCTTCTCTGGCGGAGGAACGACAAAATGAATTGAGAATACATCGTGCCAAGATAAATAGTGATTGGGCAAGACCATACTTAAACAACGATGTGCACCGTAGCTAAATGAGATTCTTGATGCGGACAATGAAATGCGCGGCAAACGTGGGAACGAAGAACCTGTGTTGAAACAGCGGCTATTTAGCACTTCACGCTCTTGGAGGTATAGCCCAAAGGTGAGTGAACTTCTATCTATGACAAAGAAACTCTGTGCGATCAACTCTGGTATTCTCTGGCTTTAGTTTGACCTAATCCATTTCTTGGAGATGGAGGGATAACTTTGAGTGGACCGGAATGATGTACTTCAGTCTACTTCAGGTTACTTCAGGTTTACATTTGCTACTCTTTGAGCACATATTTATGCCTTCCGGCAAGGATTACAATATATATTATTGCTCTAAGAGATGTGATACCATTTTCGTGCCTTACTAAAAAGTAAAAGACAATAAAACGGTGCATGTTTTCAATTTTTACAACAAGATGTACTTTCCAAACAAAAAGCCAATGCATCCGTTTTCAAGATGGACTTTGACATAAGTCTGATTTATGATCTGCTTTTGGCTGTTGGAGTATTCCAAGTTAAAGAGAGAATGCATTAGAAGTGTACTTGAGGTGTAATTAGGGTGTGTATCAATTATTTCGAACATAAGCAGGTTTCTTATGTGTAAAGGTCATAAGGCATTTTCTTTTGTATTGTTGAAATAACTGCCGTACTCCTTTTTCCTGCTCTTAAATTTGCAGGCCAATCTTTCCGTTGGTACCATTGATTCAGTGATGGCTGCCACTGATGTTCTTTGTGAAAGGGGCAATATATAACAGCTACGGCGTTTTTGTCCTTGCCGTGTATATCCTGTTTAAGTAACTCTGGCCTGAAACGCCATGTCATCGACCTTAATGATCCCGTCGTTGATGGAGCAAACGCGCCAGAAATGGTTTCCTGCACTTTACTTGAAACAAGGCGGCCAAGCAGAGTGTAAATTTATTTGTAGATTCTGATAAGTACATGAAAATTTGGGTTAAGGTCGGCAACAAAGGCTTCCTCTTCTGAATACCGGTGTACAATCTACAATGAAACGACTCTACCCATTTATGGTAGAAGCTGTGCTTGGCTGCGAAAACTCATTAACACAGTTATTGCACTTTAATATCATGCCCGTCGCCGTCGTATCGTTGGTTCAGCATTCTAACCAATTGCTTGTATTAGGAAACTCTTCTCGTAGATACAGCACCATTGAATATGTTTATACTGCTTGTTTTGTACATTGTGCAGATGTATTGTTTGAATGTGCCCTCTTTCTCTGTTCCAAAACAGCATGGCTGATGGTTACTGTTTGAACCAATCGCATAAAGTGGTAATAGCAGCCTTTGAGGTATTTATACCCGTCATTGTTCCCAGTACGCTTCCTGTAGGCAGCCCAGACCTGATTTCGTTGCGCCCAGAAAAATATCGACTACTGGTCCGCTGAAGTTGCTCTTTACTGAAAATTGAATATTGTAGGCATTGAACAGCGTGGTGAAGTATTCCTCGTAATGTTTATCACTCTGACCGTCGAGTTTCGCTTGGAAAGCTATTGAGAAGCGATCCAGTCCTTCAAGGTATACTGTTGTGGAGTACAAATAGTATCCTTCTAGGAAGCAGTTGAAAGTGACGTCCCTCAACATAGGAAAGTTTGCAAGATTGATATTACCACCGATAATGGGAGAGTGAAACGCAATGCAACAACTTTGTTGATGAATATTCAATGGATTAGAGTTAGCCTGGATATCCATTGTCGAGATTTTGACGAGATTAAAGAATTTTTCCATTTTTCTTGCTTATCCTGCCTCCATTTCGGATAATTTTGGCTCGCTAGTGTTTAGTTCTACCACGATACACACAAATAAGGATGGATATCTGTCACTAGAGCAAACGTCTTCTGTGAAGCTGAGCTCGCCCTAGTAATTAGATAACAGCAGTTTCTGCTGGGCGGGCTAGCATGCAATTCTCAGATTGCGCTAAAGCTTCTCTCTGGACATGAATTGCATCATAGCTGTTATGCGTATGATTTCCTTTCCGTGTCATGGCGCAATAAAAATTTCCAAGCTTAGTTATACCGATTAGAATATTGACATATGCCAACGATTTCGGACGACAACGGATATACGGTGTTGTCATCTGTGCTTTAAGAAGAGGAGGGATGTTGCTAGTCTTGCCTGTACTTTATACGCAGTACACCTTCATTGGAACATTGTGCAGCACCCAAGCAGAATCTCGTTATGTTTCTTCCATTTTGAAGTCTCTTGCTATTTTATTCGTTAAATGGCAGCCAATATCTGCACCATAGTTGATTCCATTCCCGTCGATCACTCTGACTTCGCGTTTTATTTTCCGATCATTATCCAGTACCCAAAGTCCAAACGCCATATTGCAAGTTGTTGAAATAGTACTGAGTTGTTGTAAGACGTTTTTGATGTGTTAACTAACTATTAACACTGAGAACGATACTGACGAAGCATGGTTAAAAGGCAGTACAATATCTTGGACAAAGTGCCTGAAAGGATGCAATCAAGAAGGTACAGCAACCCTCAAAAAGAAGAAAGAGGTGGCTGTTTGTACTCTGGTGTACAGCGAACAGGGCGATGTTGTACCAAGAGAAAAAAGTGCTACAACCCCACAAAACCGCGCTTTATTCGTGGAAAGAATATTGTATAATCAAAGATTCTGCAAACCCATATCTTTCAAAGCCGCGCATTCTTGGACATACTATGAATCAAACAGTGATGTGCAAACTACTTTCGCCCATGAAATCCCTCTCACAGAGCAACAAATCCAGCGAATCTATGCAGACTTCGCACGCAAATTTCGACTTGAAGGGCAGTCGAGATAGGAACGAGCTGATAGAATGCTCCTTTTCCAAGAGATTACGAGGAAATGGAATAAGTTTCCATGGCCGATATTGAAGCTAACCTCAAACGGTATGCAATGGACCTCCGGACTATGAAGGAGGTGAATGGATGGTGACAGAAACTCAAAATAACACCTTTATCTCAAACCTCCCATCAAGCAAGACACGGATATCCAAGATTTTTTCGAAACAAAGAAAAAAATCACAGGCTCCAGTTCCCCTTACAAGCTGAACACATAGAAAACACCGGTGTTTGGATCGATTTTATTCGCTCCAAATAGAAAACAAACACGCAATTATTCCTCGAGCTGTTACAAGAAAAAACGAATTATTACTCTATGTTACAAGCATGTGGCGTCCTAGATGGAGTGTCGGTACTCTTCAAGCCCCAAATGTATAATTTTTCTACGACGACGATAACAAGGATCTCCAAGGCGTAAGGATCGATCCATGCACGCATTTCAGATATAAGTTCGGATAGATGGCAAAGTTTTTTATTATATAATCTTTTTCTACGAATAAAGCGTGGTTTTAAAGGATTCTACCATCTATATCGTCTGCTTTTCGGCAACATTCGCCATATCACGCAAGCTACGCCCGCGCATCTTGTATCGATCACGTTATTCACCACATCTAAGGTGCAGATGTAAACTACCAAATTATAATACAAAGTAAATAGCTTCCTTGTTTCTGTAAAACTTTCGTACATATAGATTATTGCATGTCAACACAAATGGTTCAGCTATGAATTCAAGAATAATTCTTGAGACAACCATATATCATGGTCGCTAAAGTTCTTCGCATCGCCAAATGTCCGCAAGGCCATTATCCTAAGTTTATACACTCCGTTAGGTAGATGTGTCCCGATAGCCATGTTATCCAAATTTTGAGTAGTAGGGGCAGCGGCAGCAGCAGCACGAAAGTCAAAAGGCCGGTATGAAGGGTCTGCTTTAGGACCCCCTTGTGCTTCTTCTTCTGTAACTGCCACATTACCATACCATGATAAAGTAATGGCATCATTGGCATCGTCCAAGTTGTTCCGTCCCACAAAGGTTGTGTAGCCGCCGGGAATCCATCCATGGATCTTGTTCGTATCCACTGCATCTACTACTGATATTGTGACCAAGGGAGAAGGCTGCAGAAGTTGGAAAGTGATAATGGCAGGCGATAGACGGCTAACCTTCTTTGAGACTATATAGGGCATCGTTTCATTCACATGAAGTACTGGTAATCGGGAAAGACTGGTAGTCAGACCAGCATAAGGAACGTGCATAGGTCGCTCGTTTTCTTTCTGAATTTGGAGAAAGCCCGAGTAGATAATTGGTGGGGTATCCTCTGTAGAGACAGGCGGTATGATACGAACTGTAAGATTGACCTCCTCGTTAGCTGCAATGGTCACCGATTGCTGTGAAAAGCCAACGGTGGCCTCGATTTCATGCTGAGTGTGGATGATAGGCTTCGATAATGACAGCCAAGTCATGGTTAGATTATTGTTAACATAGCCTTGTACCGCTGCCGCTGGAATATGGGTTATGGCATAGTCTGCAGCCATCCGACCATTATTCTTGATTAAAATAGAGTATTCGTGGTCAGGCGCAGAATGTGTAGCATCATTTAGTCTGATCTGCTCAGGCATAATGATAGTGTCAGCCAGCACTGCTCGATACACGTCAATTAAACCGTTCCCTTGCCGGGCCACTGAGTCCAAAACTTTTGTGCCATAGATATTCACCGGGTTACCGTTGTTCATAATAAAAGCCCGTAATTGGCCGATATCTATACTGCGATTTCCGCCATGAGCTTGCTGAAGGAGCGAAACGATGCCAGCTACGTATGGGGTTGCCATACTTGTGCCACTATATAGAGAATATGTCAAGCTTTCCGTACAAGAAAAAATCTTTTACCTTAGTGTTGCGTAAGCTCCCAGATCGAGTGGTAGCCTGATCCGTGAATATTAGTCGAAAGAAGGTGTTTGCTTTAAAACATACGTAGAGTATACCTGACCTCCTGGAGCCCCAATATCAGGTTTAATGCTTAAATCAGGACCTAAACCCCATGAACTAAACGAGCTCACCGTAGCTAAATTCACGAGACTGTCAATAAGCAGGAACATGTTACCCGCCAATTACCTCTTGTTGGTATCGCAAAACTTCTTGGTTCCCTTGCGAAGTAAGCAACTTGATTAGGATTCTGTTGCAGATAACGGAAGAGTGCTTCTCCGTCTTCCATAGAAACGCCAGCGTACTCGATATGAACATTTTGTTCGGATACGGCCGGTGTCACCATACCAGGTACGTTATTATATATGATGACTGCAACTGCACCAGCAGATTGCGCTTTAATAACCTATTCATGGGTCTTGCTTGTTGGTCTCACTGCAAATTCCATGACATCCCATACCTTGTCTGCGATAAGACAGCCGCCGCGGCTTATCAAAGCAATCTTTCCAAGAAGTCCTTTGATACGGTTTGTGCCGCAGGCATCGCCACTGGGCATAAATGAATCGGAAACTGGGACAATTTCAGCATGGTCTGCGGTGAATGCTTCTCCATCTGTAGTAGTGTAACCTTCTCCTTAGCGTAAGCATTACATGTCTATTCCTGTTGGATAAAGTACCTATCATAAGATCACCAATCTGGAGAGTATATGCAAGCCCATGGGAGTTATCGACGCTTGCTACAGAAACGACGTGTCGACCAAGAGAAGGGGAACCGATTTCAAATATTCCTTTGTCGCCTTCGTTTCCTGCAGCAGCACAAACGATCATGCCACGTAATGCTAAATTATCTGCCAGTATGGAGGCAGGAGAATCTGGCCACCCCACATCGCCCAAGGAGAGGTTGATGACATCCATTCCATCTATAAAAGCTTGCTCCATTGCTTTCATTATCACATCATCCGCGCTACTTCCACTACATCCAAATATACGATAGGCACCAAACGTAACTACGGTGAATGTTGGATTACTTTGTAATGATTTCAAGATTTTGTTTCTATCACCTTCAGGAGCTACTCCAGTAAAGCCTTTTACCTGGTCATTGGCGCCAACGATACCTTGAATGGGCTCAACAAAGGTTATTGTTGGTGTTTTCTTGTTTACCTGCCACATGCGTTCCATGACCATTACAGGTATCTCGTGGATCATTGTCTGGGATCGGGTCGTTTTCGCCGTTGTAGTTATCACCCACAAAATCGTACCCATATGCCACCCGGCATCCTAAACCAAAGCAACCACCCAAGGCAGGATGCATGTAGTCCACACCTATAAGCGCATTAGTTGGCTCCCTTTTTTGAATTTAAAAAATAGCAACTACATATACCAGTATCAATGATTCCGACTTTCATGCCCTTTCCTGTTAATCTAAGAAAATGATTTAGTTGCCTCGAAAATAAAATTATCTCATCGTTCTCTTTACCCTAATTCATCTCTCACGCGCTGTATGCCAGTAGTATTATAGAATTCAAATAACGAAGAAATAATGGCATCCTGTGCAGGTGTCTGAGTGACCGAAGGTTTCGATACCCAATTCTACGAGTCGTTACATGTAAATACAGTGGAAAGGACTCATCCGAGGAGTTACCACAGGCCATATTCGTTTAATGTCTTGTTTTGCTTTTTCGAAAAATTGAACTGCATCTGTTGATGTTGCAAAGCTTACAGAAATTGCATTGATAAAGTCGAATTCATGGCGTATACGATGACTGATGTTGTGATGTTGAAAATGCTTATAAAAAGTCGATCGATGTTCAAGAGATCCAGCGCTCGGCTTATGGAATTCAATTACGTATGCATTATCCACAAATAGCTTTCCTCGTTTGCCTAACACGATTGTCACATTAAGCAGCCAAATCAAACAATAGAACAACATGCTGTAGGATAACCAAAAGAAAAGAACAACAATAGTAGAGAAAACCGTGAACTCAGATTAAACCCGCACACATTTCGAAAACAAAGCGTTAGATAACAAACATGGAAAAATAACGTTTTCGATATAATCACGCATTGAGTCCTATACAAATACGTACAAAATATTCCGATGGCCTTTTTAATCTTTTGCAGTAAACTTGGTATAATAGTCCTTGGTTTTGTTTTCGTAAAGTTCTTGCGTACATTCAGGCAATTCATCTTGATAAGTACCTATAAATTTTCTATAAGCCATCATAAAATTGCTTTCAAAAAAATTTCTCTTGTACCAGGAGAACCGGAATAGACCGAAAATGAAGGCACTACTGTGTTAGGAGGAATGACAGTATTATCAGTAATGCAGCAGCAATCTTTGATGATGGCAAATCGGCCCTAATTGTACATGTCTTGTAAGATTACGATTTCCTGAAAACTCTTTTTCTACATACAATAATGCAGTTCTTTCCAATGGTCACGTAAGAGCCGATCGTAGCTGCTTCGATCACACTTCCTTCCCCGATGGTGACATGATCACCAATCTTCATCGGGTAATAGCTGAAAAGACTGAGAAATAATATAATTAATTGCTCGCCTATGCACATATGTTATAATTTACCCTTTGTATGTTTTGTACGGCGGTCGGATGATGGAGCCCTGAGCAAGTAAGCAATAACGCCCAATGGCGATGACTACAGCATGGCCACTCCCTGTCCTTCGAAGATCGCCACGAATGACACAATCGGTTTGAATTATTGTCTATCGAAAGAAAAATCGACGTATTCGAAATGTGAGCATCGTTTGATCAGTATGATCTCTCCATATACCTTGCCACCTAAGATGATATTCTGACTACCGCAAATGACAGATCGACGGCTCACTTTGTTGCCTGTGTCCTACAAAGCTACAGCGATTGGTTGTCCGGATGTCTGGGAGAGAGGGCATTTTGAATTTCATGTTTGTAACGTACGGTTTCGATATATTCCACGCGATTGTAATGGGTAGTCGATGCTTCCATTCGTTCTGCAAGAAAGTCGCTGTCTCAAAATGTCCCTGGAGAAGGTGGTTCAATTGGTGGGGCAAAACCTAGGCAAATTATTTAACCGTATTGACAACCTTATGCATAAAACTTCTTCCAAGATTGACACGAGAAATGCTTATGATATCCAATAAGGAGGTATAGTGATTGAATTCAACTAAGCAAATGGATCTAATATACGTAAGGGTATGTTTTTATTAATCTAACGAAATATCCTTAAAGAGAAAAGATGGGATGCAAGGTAATTCAGTTCCGGTCGTCTGTATCACCATGCCATTTCTAAGTTGTATATCCGGGAATACAGCCTTCTTTATCAACCTTATCAACTTGAAGCATGGAAATATTTCAAGTCATTATCGCTTTTCTTTTGGTACTGTCATTGATATTTTAGGTGAGGGTTATTGTATGGAAATAGCTCAAGGTATTTGAGCAAGCCAATGCGGATGATCATTGGATTCAGGTGATGACCCTTCTCACACAAAATAACCATTGCGTTATCTGTACTCATACAATAGGAAGAACCAATACCTGAGCTTCTTTTTTCTTTTCACGGAGACAGATCGTCGCAAGCCAGAAAATTTTTGTCCGCCTTAATCAGACATTTTTCCCATTTCTTGCGTTTCTTTTTCCGATCTTCCTTTACTCCATCCCGTTCTCCTCCTCTTTCCCTCATTAAAACTGAAATCCAAACCCGCATTGCGCTCTCTTCGTCATGTCGGAATCGGACAGGAATTCACGCCTTGCCTCTAATGGTGCAACATTCTCGAACGATCCTGCACCGACTGACCAACCGACGCCATCAGCAAAAACTCATGTGAACTTGAATATAACCCCCGGGGCATCGAGACCTTGTTTATCTACGCTCCGTTCAGCATGGTCTTTACAAAGCGCAGAATTGGTTCGGAAACGGAACGATTTAATCCTGTTACGACCTTATTCTCCTGGTAATGACGACCCTATTGTTCGTGTGCTACAAGGTGTCACAAACATATCGACCACCATCTGTTTGATCACTTCACTTGTTTCATGCATTCATATACATACAATTGCCATAGTATTCCTCGTTTTCTGGGCAGCAATGATCGCTACTCAATCACGTCCTAACACATTAGGTCCACCAATCGCCTTCGCATTGGCAGCAATAATTTTTGCTCAACCTACCTCTCATACATATACTCAGTACATCTTGGCTTCGTCAAGTATTATCGGTGCCACTATGTTAGGTGTAGCCGATCTAGCTTACCGTGCACACAACGAACAAAAACACAAGATAGAACAACATTGGCAGGAACAACAACAGAATGTGGATAAATCTTTATTCAAGCTATTGTCTGTTGTCTCGCAAGAAATCCAGGATACCTCATTGCTGATCCGAACAACGCTTGAACAATTTTCACCCTCAACCATACTTTCTAATACGCACGAGCTACTCAGTGCATGCTCCATTCCGGTGCCTATTGCTAGTATTTCAGCTGTCAGCACCATCATTAGGCAAATGTGCTATATCAGTTCTCACCTGCAATTGCTAATGAACAGCGAGCAAAATGAAAGCACTGTACGAGAAGAATTCGATACTGGCGAACTTGTGCAAAACGTAGGCGACGCGTTGGCAGGCATTGCAGCCAAGCTCGATGTGCACCTTGTTATTTATCACTTTGACAATGTGCTACACCACACGAATGTTATTGGCGATGAAAAGTCGTTAAAACATGCTTTAATGAACGTGAGTATTCACGCGAAACCCTTAAACTGTTTTAATGTTGTTCCTATTGTCGGTTTTAATTCATTCTATTACTTTAGCTTTTGCGCGATATTCTGGAAGGGTGTACGCCTGGTGCGTGCATAGAATTAGGACTTAATGTTACGAGTGTTGGTGACACAGCATATATGCTGACTATTGACATCGTACACACAGCGTCTCCTGCTATCCCTCCAGGACTGACCGCCTCATTACTACCACATGTGGACGCTACCTCACGACTACTCCATTACGTCGGCGGCACTTTATTGGTAGACGATATTGGCAAGAACCAGACTAAGTTCGAGATTACTTTAAAAGTGGACAAGGGCCGCGAGAACACAAATCAACATTTGCTAGTATTTGACAAAAGTTCTGAAATCTTGGAAAAGCAGTTTGAAGCGGCAAAGTTCACAGATGAACCAACTATCAGTGAATTGACCAATTTTATTTCAAAGCTGAAAGGTGTCAAGATGGCTCTATATGCACCTGAACGAAGTGTGTTTGCCAAACACTTGACTCGATGTTTAGCGTCTTGGAACACTGATATCAGCCATGTTCCGGCATCTTGTGACGAAGACGACGGGTTGGACGATGCCTCATCCGGGTCATCGTTCCCAAACTCGTCGCCTTCATCCGATGTACATGCAGCCTCTCCTTCACCACGGCTGAACACCAGTTCACCACAGGCATACTCGCCAGCAATAGAGGAAGATCATATTCGTGCTATTCCACCTGCTTTTATCCTAATCGATGACGATGTGGCAGTCTTGGAGCATAAACTTCGTCAGTTTGGAATGCAACGAATGGCGTCGACACAGAATCTTCAGCAGAATCGGCGCCATAGGAGGTCCAAGTCGAGCGGACTGGCTCATCACAGAACTTTAGCTGTGATTTTTTTCGCATCACCTGCGAACTATAAAAATGTCAGGGACGCGATTCAATGGTTTTCGGCCGTACCGGCTGCCCCGCATATTGTTTCGATCCCTCGGGTCGTGATCGTACCGAAGCCGGCTGGTCCGCGACGGTTTCTGACAGCCCTTCACATTGGATGGAACGATGCAATTGTCGAACCTCATTTTCTACCCTTAGCTACATCCCCATTAAACCATATGCCACCGCCTTTGACCTCCTCGACTGTAGGATCATCATTACAAGCTGGCACACCATCGACCCCTAGTGCTATACGTCCAGAGACGCAGCGCGCTTCGCCAAGCGAGTTGTTAGGCCGACGAACAGGAGGTCTATTAACATCACCTGCTGGTCTAGTGATGGACAGTGCGTTTGAAAATGGAAATTATTTCTCACGAGCAAGCAGCCCCATGATGGCAACGACTGTTACGGTGAAACGGCGCGAACGATCTCAAAGTGGCACGTTCCAGCAACAAGGTCGGAGAGCACTGACCGATCTGGCAATGTCACGTCCTCAGTCACCGGGTTTGTCTTCTGAATACGTGCCTACCACCTTAAGCTCTCCTGTGATTCACGCGCCTTATGACCCTGTATCACCCAGTGGAAGTCCGCTCAAGATAGCGGTGGTTCCCAGTAGCAGTGAAACGTCGCCCAACCCTTCCATGCAAAACTCGACCGTTATCGAGACGGACGATCTGTTTAAGCGACCAGTAGCAGTAATCACAGATACTGTGCCATCGGACGTAAACACATTGGAAACAGCAGTACAGCCGGAACCGATACCGATACCAGTCCCACTACCAACCCCTATCAGGGCGAAATTCAAAATCAGTCAAAGACGTAAAAAAGACAAAAAGCAAGCATCAGAAATGAAGAGTCCGCCTATCAAAGTGCTTATTGTTGAAGGTGAGAGTTTAAAGATAGCTATTGATACCATAATAGTTAATTTTCCATATGATTAGATAACAGTATCAATCAAGTCATTCTATCAACGTGGATGAAAAGGCACGATATCAAATACGAAGTTGCAACCGACGGAAAGGAAGCGGTTGACAAATGGGAAGGTGGAGGATTCCATTTGGTTCTCGTAAGTACCAAAAAAAAGCTGACCCCGGATATTACCTTTTCTTATGCTTTGATCTAGATGGATATTCAGCTCCCTGTAATGAATGGTATTGAAGCTACCAAGAAAATCAGAGCTATAGAGAAAGAGCAACAAATTGGTGTTCTGCCCACATCTTCGTCCTCGACAACGGTCGCGCATGAAACGACCACAAGTGAGACAACACAGAGCGTGGTATCTTCTTTTCGGTCACCAGTGATCATCGTAGCTCTGACAGCTTCATCGCTTGAGGCTGATCGACAGGCAGCCCTCGCCGCAGGATGTAATGATTTCCTTACAAAACCTGTCAGTCTCGAATGGCTAGAGAAAAAGATCGTGGAATGGGGTTGTATGCAGGCGCTTATCGACATTGAAGGCTGGCGTATATGGAAACAAGAGACTAAGTCCAAGTCAGAGGATAAGGCGCCAATCAAGCAGTCCAAACAACAGGAGATTCATGCTAAGAAACAGGATGAGGAGGAAAAGCGCGTCATTGCGGAGGTTAGTCCTGCACACAAGGGCATTGTTCTCCCTGGAGCAGCTGGGTATACTGGGAAACGACGGACTTCTTCAATGGATATGCCCCATTGGTCTCGATCAGTCTAATTGTCCGCGAGGTACCAAATAAAAGTAGGCACATAACGTAGCTGTCATGTCGAAAGTATCCGACTAGCAGGATTTTCTGATTTAGAGGTATACATACTAGATCAAATTGTACATGCATCAAAACAAAATAAGGTATAAAAATGGTCCCGAGCATACATATTGAATAGGAGTGGGGAAAAAGGAGGTAAAGGTTAATGTGAGGGACGGGTAAGGGTATATCTTTTTTTTAAGGCAGCATAGCGTTATTGTTGGCGTAAGGAGGATACACAAGAAAAAGGAGTGTAGGGGCATTTTATTTCATAAACTTTTTGCGACTGAAGCTGCTTCGTCTTCTTCACTTTGCAACCCTCCTTCACGCTCTCTTTTCCTGTTATCCCTCTCCAATCCTTCATTCTAAACATAAAATCTTCAATCATTCATAGTAATTTATCTTTCTTTTACCTTACCTTATGATTTCCAAAACATTTAATCAACAAAGGTCCACTTTTCGACCAACCAAGAACTCTGCATTTTTTGATGATGATGACGATTATTCCGACGACGATTCGGACGATTTTTGTTTTATGAACGATGACATTAGTAGCTACCATAGCAGTCAATCGGCCTTTGGCCGGCATGACGATACCTTGGGTTTAGCCCAATTCCTAGCAACCACTGGTCCAGAAGAGTTTATGAGACGATCCAGAAAAGGCACAAACAAGCACCATGCTCACCGGGCGTCACGCTTGCTGCAGCGATTGCGCAAACGACCTACCATGCCTAGTCTGAAAACAACTCTCACCTCCAGCATGGAGAGCCCATCTCCGGGAGGGCGAGGCACTATCGCGAGTACTGAACGACGGACACATATCCCCCTTCCGGTTTATCAACCACCACCCACCCCAGCCAAATCCACGTACAAATCGGCCTTAAGAGATTCAGGCGTGTACAGCGAAGTGTCGGAAAAAGATGAAGATATTCCTCCCGTTCCGGCCATTGCCTCGTCTTCGTACAATGATCTCCAGTTCCCATTACCGCCGACCTTACCGGCCAAATCCCATGCACGTCAACAACCCCGTCGACCAGCCCCTCTTCCACCTGCTGTCGCTTCGGCAGCTATTGCAGCGGCCTGTCCTGATCGACGGACCCTTTCCACATGTTCCGGATACTCCTCCATCTCCTCCTCCTCGAGCAGCACGTCGCCTAGTAGCTCATCCACACTCCGGTCTATCCCTGCAGCTGCACTGAAACGAAAGTCGATCAGGATGCGGCACGTACAGGTTCAGACAGAGAAAGGACAACCGGAAAACGGTTTCTCCAAAGAAGCTTTACGAATGGCCAGTTCCGGCTGCTGCCCGCATTGTCGGCAGATCATCCCTGAAAAGGATGTCACCGACCCCCGAATGCCACGCCGCTTATCAAGTCCTCCGGCCATGGCCAGCGGCCAGATGTTACCACCGCCCGCTTGCGTTGCAACCCAGGAAACTCAAGTGAAATCGGATGATGCCAAGGTGCTCTTGGCCATGATTGAACAGCTCAAGTCACAGCTTCAGGAAGAACAACAATCCAGAAGACAATTGGAGCAGGCAATGACACGTCAACAAAAGACGAAGTCCAAGATCGATCTTGTTGCCAAAGAAAAGGATCGTTGGAAAGGAGATTGTCTTTGGTTACAAGATCGTGTTGCTCTCCTCCCCGAATAATCATCCAACTTTAATTTAGTCTACAAACTTACCTTTGTTTTCCTATATTATATTTCCTTTGTTGTCATTCTTTTTCTCTTCTGTATCCTTAATCGTGCCGTAAAGATTATTTCCCATGTTATTGAGCAAATTATACTACAATTTATTACTTGTTATTGTCAGAACAACATACAAAAGAAGAGAATGGTTTCTGATGACGAGTTCCCTTGAAGGACGATTCTTTGCACTCCTTTACCCTTTGCTATATTGTTTCGACCCTGTTCTATAAATATCTCCGATTGCCGTGTTTTGCTTATCATAGCCCATGTTCAATTGTAGTTCCCCTTGCTCTCGGACCCCGCTTTCTCTTTTTCCAATGACAAAGCACAGCCAAGACGCAGAGAAAAAAAAAAGACGGTACAAATCATTATCCGGTTATTCTGGACTCGCGGACATTGGAGCCAAGTTGGCTGTAATTTTAAACTTGCTTGAAAAGAAACCCCGGCTTCGTTATATAACTCTAACTTTCTTTGGTACTTCCGACGTCGATCAGCTGTCTTGCAAAAAGTCGCATTTTTCTTTTAGCTTGGCATAAAAGCCACCTGCCGTCTAAGGAAAAGTCAGAATATACATACATTCCATGTGTGTGTATATGTTTATTTTGTGTGCGGTATTGAAACCAAAGTGTACAAGCATAGCAATTGCCCTTGTTTCTCAGGAGAAATCGAGTATCGGGAATCAATGAAAACAATAAAGGATGGTTTTCCTTTTTCAGGGATGCTTCTTATAAATGAAAGTCGCCGTGCATTTCTATTAAAGGATATCTTTTAACTTAAAAGCCATTTCTTTTCTTGATAGTCGGGTATATCACTTTCACTTATCGTACAGATAAATAAATTGGAATGCAGGGGACAATGCAAAAAAGAAGAAAGATAAAGATAAACACCCAAAGAAACGATGGGAAACGTGGTCTAATATGTCATGTCCGTATAAAGTGCGACAAAGAGTTACGGTCATCCCTATCCATTGCAGAACGAAGAGCATCCATCAATGTCGTTTAAGGTTAGAGTTTAGATCGTGTCTATAGCAACTTTTTGCGTTTGCCATCGAAACGCTTACTTTTCTGTCTAACGACAATAGAGGCACCATAAAAATGGAAATACAAGATTCAATACAAAGCACGTTGAGCTGGGAGAGATTTTGCTACATCGCAAGAAAAAAAAAATACTGTTTTGATGGCCCCAGAAATGGACGAATCCATTTTTACAATGCTGCACTGCAGCCTCACTGGTTGGAAGAGCTTGACAAAGAGATTGTTTGCCACTGCATAAGTATTCTGTGTTAGGTTCTAGGATAGTGTCAGAACCATAAGGAATCGAATAAACTGGTTGCCGACATGTCATCATAAGTACCTCATACTCAGGAATATCATGATTTAGACAAATATACTGTTTTATCGGTAGTATAGGTCCTAGGTGGTTTATATGCAACCTAGGAAAACAATTCATTTGGCACGTTCTAGAAAAGAAAAGTGACCGGGCGTGACCCTTTTGGTGCAAGAAAACGATACGTTTCCCTTTCTTTTCTTGTGTCATGTTGAATCTCTTTACTGCTGCTTACGAAGGCAAACAGTTTGTAGTAGCGCAATTACTCAGTCAAGGAAACTCGGTTCATAGTAAAGATGAGGCAAGCTGGGCACTGTGAGAGAGAGAGAGAGAGAGAGAGAGAGAGAAAGAGCAACGGCTTTGCTGAACTGCGATTAGGATGGCCGCACTGCTTTACATTGGGCAGCATCAGGAGGCCATCAAGAATTAGTCGCTTATTTGTTGGAAAACTTTGCGCAAGTAAATGAGCGGGATGAAGTAAGACGCAGAACATGGTTGTTTTCCTTCACTTTAACGCGTTTCTTTGATAACAATAATAAAAAGTCGGGTTGGACTCCTTTGCTGATTGCAGGTAACACAGACACTCATCTCCCCCCAACTCTGTGATTCCCTTTATTGAACGAGGAAACCCCCTCCTTTTTTCTTTTCAGTTTCTGCGGGTCATACTCCTGTCGTTCAAACTCTACTCGACCATGGTGCTGATACGTCTGTGCAAAATGAAAGTGGACAGACAGCTCTGTAAGAAAACGGCTTCTTTCTATTCTTCTACGTCTTTGGCTCGTCTTATTTTTACGGAAACTAAACCCTACTATTTAGCCATTATGCGGCCTCCAAAAATAGGTTAGAGGTCTGGTTCTTATTCATCGGAAACAGTACAACCATTGATTGAATGATTCATTTTTTTTATATATATAGATCGGCAAGATGTTGATAGATCATCATGTAGAATTGAATTTAGTCAATCAAATCCAACAGACACCGATGTAAATAATCAAACCAAGCGCACAAAAAAAAAGTCTCAAAAAGATTCGATTCTTTTTTTCTTTGTATAGGCACCGAGCTGCTGCTCAAGGACACAAGGCATTTGTTAAACTTTTGTTGGATGCCAAGGCTCGGGTAAACTCTAGAGATAATGAAGGCAATACTCCTCTTCATTTGGCTTGTGAGGAGCAGCACGGAGACGTGGCCTTGGAACTGATCCTGAATGGAGGAGATGTGGATCGATTGAATCAAGCTGGTCAAACACCGCTCGCTTTATGTAAGCCAACGACACGAAGTTTCTTGGAACAACATATGGAAGAATAAAAATAAATGAGCAAATTTTTCTTCCTTTTTCTGGCCAAAACCCAAGACATAAAGAATAAGATGGTTTGTCCACTCCCCAAAACTCGGTTAGCCTAGCCTTAAGATCTACAACATCGCAAAGAAGTTTCACATGGATCTTCAGACGGCGGGAAAAAAAGCTAGAAAGGGCTTATCCATCTATCAGATGAGCCAATGGGAGAATTAAGAATTTTTAGTTCCTAGGTTGCGGTCGATCCTTTTTATTACTATGATCCATTTGTTCTTTTAGTCCAAACGTCCCCAGTTCTTTGTGCAACCTGAGATAATGTAGATCATGTCGCACGAAAACATAAAAAGGTATATCCTATTTATGTCACGATTTTTTTTGTTTGTCTCAAAAAAGGAGAAGCAAGTGGGATGGATGAAAAATAACACACAGATACAAACACCACATCCACTCATATGGAGTAAAAAGGGAGGAAAAAGAAATACATAGAGTGTGTGTCTCAACTGAAAGAAAGAAAATAAGGAGTTAGAAAGGAAAAAAAAAAGAACAAACCAGTGCTCTTTTTTTCTTATTTTGGTTTGTTTAAACAATGTACATGCAAAAGGAATACGGAAAAGAAAAGAGATAATACAAGTAACAAAAACGATAGAGAGAGAAAGAGAGAGAGATACGCGGGGAACAACAGTCAGTAAAATCCATTAAACGATAGAGTGGTTGGTTGCAAATGGTATGACAGTTGAGGTGGATATACATGTTGCATCGATGCTTGAGTCATTTCGTCCGCAGCTTTCTTGGCTGCTTCCCGCTCCTTTTTCTGTCGTCGCCATTCTTTGCGCATCTCTTTGAATTCGGACGGATGGCGTTTAGGTCCCTATACAGATGGATACATCAGTTTCAATGAACTCATCTTTTTGGATTGTTTATCCTGTGAACCATACATGTTTTTGCATGCTGACATGTGCATTCAGATGATTCAATGTCCCGTAAGACTTTGTACACCCCGGCCAGTTACAGTGATACAATCGTTCGATCTCATCGTATCTTCTCCGTGGCCTTTTCTTTTGATTTGTACCCGGAATGGCCACAAAGGAATAGACCTTATCTGAAGACGTACTTGAGACAGAAGCATGTCGTATACGGTGTTGATGAATTTCTTCCTCCGTCAACAACTGAGCCGTAGGAATCAATCCAGTGGTGACGGGGACAGACCCACCGGTCACCACGGCGGCGGCGGCGGCTGTTGCGATATCCGTGCCATAGATATCCATCGGTAACATAGGAGCAAAGCTATGGTCCATCAGATTGGTGGAGAACATTTCCGGTGCAACCATTGTGTCGGTCGACGCCGTTGTTGTCGAGTTGGTGGTGATACTGGGTGTTGTCATGGAGCTGGAGATAGTAGGTGCCGTAGGAGCGGAAGGATCGACAACTGAGACAGGTGCAGCGGTAACATTCGTTGTCGTTCCGGAAGTAGCCTCATTATAATAAACAGATGGATACTGGGTCAACGGCTGGGTTGTCAACCCCGGACCTGGACCAGAAGGGATGCCTTGGCTTTCATCCTTAGTACGCTGTTCCAACAGTTGCGAGAGTGGTGGCAGAGAAGGTAATAGCTGTTGAAGATATGGAGCACTTTGCTGCCTTCGAGCAAGCAGATTGACCTCATTAATATGCGAGTTTGCGTAGTAAGGTTGTGCCATGATCGGGATAAAAATTGGGTTTCGCGAACAGAAACAAAGAGAAATAAAATGAGAAAGAGAAGGAAACAAAAAAAGGGACACAGAAAAAAAAAAAGTGGAAAGTTGGAAGTATGTGCGCCTGTGTTGCGGAGGCCGAAATAGGGACGCATGACGACATAGAGTTTCACCACCTGGGTTGTGTCCCTCCCCTCTCTCTCTTTCAATCTTCTCATCTCTCTCTCTCCGTACTCACGATCTTCTCCGTTCCTTAAAATCCAGCGAACGAATTTAAAGCAGTCTAATAAAACCATTTTACCAACAGTTCAATATTCTGCTTTAAAAACACTAAAAATGCCCATAGTAAATGGTCATTATTTGTATACTGAATTGGTGATATGGTGGTGAGGTAATGTTAAACTCATGGGCTTTGGCATCTATTCATATGCCAAAGACGGAAAAGATTTCTTTCATGGGGCCTCCAAAAACGGGGTTTAAGCTTACACAAAGTTGCGTGAAAAGATTATCTTTCATTTTCCGTCACGATAAGATTGGTGCGGAGTTATAATATCAAAACCTTTTTTCTTACTTCGTCAGATTCGAACAGCTCGGAAGCGACTGTATTTAAGAATAATTCCCGCACTTATTCGCCACTCATACAATCATGGATCCTCGTGTTTTGCGAAATGAATGCGCTTGTTCTTTTCAAACCCATCAAAAGTTCATGAAAGTTCTTCTTCAATTTAACAGTGTGCTCTTATCCTGCAATGATAGACAGCTTTTACTTGTTTGTTTAGTTTGAATACCTCTAACAGCAGACTTTTATCCAGGTTGCGGCTTTTGGTTCAGTTAGGCCTGCATATCTTGTATTACCCGCTTTACCCATTATGCTGAATTTTGACAGTTCCAAAGATCGACGTTATCAACTACCGAGGGCATCCTTTGCATCGCCATAGTTACGTAACCTGTGAGGACAAGGCATGGTTATCGTAGTTCAAAGAACAGGGGATTCTTTGATTGAATAAACTTTAAGATTCCGTGATACCATGGTATCATCGCAAGCGCAGTCAATGATTGTTAGAAAGGTACACATGACAGAAGATAGTAAAAAGAAAGATTGTAATGACGTAGAGATGATCGCTATCACATAGAATCAACTGTTTTACAAGGTATTGAAAATCTCTCTGATGTGCATCACCTGACAGGTTAGTAAACATAGGCTGCATTGACGCCCACTGGAGGGAAAAATTGTTCCTGTGAAACATGCAGGTCAAAAGAAGGATAGTGTGAACTTGAACGATGATTTCTGCCCTTTACAGAAATTTCAATCGCCTCTACCTTTGAATAATCAGGTTCCAACGAAAATGTCATCTTACATATTTGAGTTAAATCGGAAAAACGACCCGTGAAACTCATAGGAACAAGGCACACTTCTCCTCTTACTACTATTACTATTGCGATCTGTCTTTTTTTTCAATTTGTTTTCTTTATTATAATGATAGATCAACAGCAAAGATTCCCCCTTTCTTATCGCCAATAACACTCGTTTCTGCAAATCGGTAATTGTTCTGCCGCAAAAAATTTTCGACATTCGGTTTCAGCTTACTTTGTTTCTTACTGAGTCCGCTTGCACCTGAATGATGGCCTGTGCCTGTCACAATATATACCACACCATTATACCCTTGAAGCTGATCAAGCTGTTCCTGAAGTATGTCGATCGCTTCATCCACATGCAATCCATGCAAGTCAATAAAGGTTTCACGTTGATTACGTTCCTCAAAGATACGTCGACTTGCTTTGACATGCATTTCTTGCATCAATCGATTGTAATGCTTGGCTTCAGACGAATAAGCTCTGGCCTTCGATCCATCACCCTTCAAATAGTACTCTGTTGCTTTCTTAAAGAACCGGTTACGGAGCATACCATATTCAATCGCTTGTTTTCGCTACAAAACATGCCTTCAGTCATTCTTTTCCTTTCACGGCAATTAGCTCTATCGATTTAATTCCTACCTCTTCCAAATATCTTGCATTCAATGCGCTGCCTGTCTGCAGCCATGGAATCTGGACCGGTTGCTTTAATCGCTGTAAGGCCGCTGAGCTCGTCTGGGCAACGCTCTTCTTTTTCATCTCAGATTTTGCGGATCGCACAGGCTTTTTCTTCGCTGCCATAGCAAAGTTGATGACCGGCTGTGTCGGCTTTGATACCTTGGCAGCTGAAGCCAGAGACGGGAATTCATCCTCCGCGTTGGCGGCGGAGACGACGGGGAATTGCGCAGGCTTTTTACGTGAATTACCCAGCTGTGGATAGTCTTTATCATCGAATTGCACTGGTGGCTCAACGGATTTCTTTTGCGGGCTGCTGATTTTGTTCGCCACTTCTTGAGCATCTATGTAGTGCGAAAACTCACAGTGGTCTCCCTTAAAACAAGAACCCCGTAGCCTAAGCCAATATTCAATCCAAGGAGAATTAACCGATACCTGCTTACAGTGGGATAACAGCGCTGGACTTACCAAAATTTGCATACTTTGATCTCCAGATCATGTGCAAACCAACAATCTTTGCGATAGCATTCTCCTGCAAGATAGTGACGGCATACCTGTCGCTTTTTCTCTGTTCCTTCATCAGTTTTTGTCTCAGCTTTTGGCTCGTTTTTTCGTGTTAATTCCTCAATCGTGCGATCCAGATCATAGTCGTTCCTGGCCAATGCCTCCTCCAGATCGGTATCACTTTGATCTGTGCAGATCAATTGCAGCATCTGCAGTGCGGTCATATCCTCCCCTACGTTTTCAGCTTGCGTTTCTTCGTAGGATGGATTCGTGACAGAAAGCGATAGAAGATGCATATCCCTTAAGGTTTCGTTGTCCAGCAACGAGCCACGATAATATTGCAATGTGGGGTCAAACTCACTTTCGTCAACCCGGGAATAAGGTTCGAAACGTTCCCACTGTGATGTTGACGGGGTTTCCTTCCAAATGTTTTTCACTGGTGCACCGTACCATGCCGTTTGACCATTCTCCAGCCAGGGGTATGAGTTGATGTTAGAAGAAGGGGGGGCCGTGTCAATGTAATCGTCATCAAGGACATGCACATTAGATAGATCTTCTGTTAATTCGGCAACATCGCTGGTAAGATTGTAAAGATCAATGTCACTTGAGGTTGATGATGGTAGAAAGAATGACGGGGTATGCGCTGATGTGCTCGTCATGGGTTCCAAAGAGGGCTGATCGAACAACTGCATAGAAAAGACATGTTTGAGCGTCGCGTGCTTTAGTACGTGCTGATATATAGCTTGCCTTGGATACTACTTTTTCCTCACTGGATGCATTCGTTTTGTTTGTAGGGGATGAGCTACAGCTTTTTGTTTTTATTGTTATGAGAATAATTCAAAGGATTGCAATTAACGTTTCGCTACTGTAAGGATCAACTCAAAATAAGTATGAGATCGCTTGCTCACTTTAATACATCGAAGAAATTGGATGGCCACTTGTAATTTGAATCAGTCATGGTAACCAAAAACCAAAAAGTAGGCTTCTACTGCTGGGTCAAACTCTTGGAAGATGTAACCAAAACTCCCATTTGACACTCCGATTACGATTGCCTCAAAATTGAGAGGAACTGCTAGATATTTAAGCCAACTACTTGATACTGTTAACTGGATAAGTAGAACCTGGCATGAGTTATTAAATAGCATGGTTGGCTGGAGTCTGGGAATAAAAGGCACATTGCCACGCACCATTGCTGTGCATAACTTTCTGCAAGACGCCGTGCTAAATCTAATGGATTATCCTTCGTAAAAAAAAGCACATTTATCCTTAGATAGTTAGTACATTTATACTGTATTTTTTATAGGCTGCAAAATGGGTGATTGCATTAACAAGCAGACTATCATGGTCTGCAGAAGTGAAAGAGCTGTGCACTGATGTTCATTTCATACGTTTTATTCTTTCTGGGGTGCCGGAGTGGATACGTTTTGGCAAGTTCAACGCTCGAGCATTGGTAAATTACACTTGTGGTACACAAACCTGGCATGCTTGCTAATAAAGAATTGTGATAGAGGAAACAGCCGTTTTCAAAAACAGGACCAATCCAAGGAACACTGAAGATACTTGAGCGATCAATGGGCTTAACAAACTGAATAAGGTATCAACAATTGCTAAGGAATACGAATTTTCTGCTAACAATGTTACTTGGAAGAGAGAATGTGAGCTGTATGCAGTAAAATACATGAGAATCAGTAAACGGATGAGAAATGATTGCCTTCCCGAAGATTGTTTGCTCGTTCTTTAACATGTCCCTTGGTAAAATGCTTTATGGGTATTACCATTGCTTGCACACCAAAAACGCTATTGATGTTTTAGACGTTTCTAACAATCACTATTTTGTTGTAGTGCTTCAGACACCAGAGCATGATGGAAAAGAAAAACCCAATCAGACGCGTATACGGACGTACGGATGCACACGTCCCTTTCGCATCTCGTTATCATTCCTCGAGAAAATTTCTCATCGCACTATGCCATTGTTATGGTTATTCTTAAGCTTGGCAACAATGTGATATATGAAGGTTGTCAACGCTCTTTTTGCATCATCACCATGTTTGTTAATAATTATGTAACTATGTTTTATTTACAAAGATATGTACAGGTAAGAAGAAAAGAAAGATAAACCAATAGTGCAGCAATAATGATAGTTATAATTTTGTTTGAGTTCTAGTTTATATGTGGGCCAGAGCATTGCGTCGACGTAAGGCATAGACGGGTAGTTCGACCATATCACCCAGGATGTCAATTTTTAGAACTTGACGTGGATTGGACTTGACACACCTGTCGATGTAGCGTGGTGATAATTGAGATAGACTAATAGAGGGCGATGGAATGATTGGCTCAAAATGAGCTGCAGATGTAGGCCAGCAGATTTGTGTAGAGTCCATTTTGTGTTTTTCTTTATGGGGGGGATGTGTATAAAGCGAAAAGATAAAGCGGAGGAAAGATAGCACTCTGGAGACAAGGAAGATGGGAATTGCTGGACAGTTTTATAGAATAAGGAGAAAATCATCCTTTTTTTTTCTCATTCACAAAACCGAGAGGAAACAAAAAGGTTGACTCACGCCACATGGTCTTGTGTGACCTACCCACAAAAGGCCGTGCATTGCAAGCTTCTTTTTGGTGCAAGGCACAAGAACGAACGTTATTCTTTTCTTTTTCTTTTTGCACAGCCTATTCGTCATTAGAGACTAACTTTGTTCTAATATCCATTTGTTTTTGATAAATCGTTCGATGAGATTTTACACTTAAAAAGTGGACGATCGGAGGCAAGCCGTCGTTTTCGAATCCTAAGTGGAAATCACGCGGTTTTTTAGATACGAAATGAAACAAAGAAATTTTGGACCATTTGTTACTAGCTCTGTAAGCTTTTTCTTCGGACGACTTTCCGAGGTGTTGTATCAGTTTTGTTTGATAACGAAATTCCTCAAATTGCTTTTCCTTGGAGTAAAGTTTTGCAAATATTTATCTGTTTCCTCTATCAGACCGTGGGGTGGTTGCACTGAACATCGGATGATCGGATACTGAATTGACGGACATGGATGTCCAAATGACGCATGCAGCTGTTTCTTGCCATTGCCGCAACTTCTAGCTCCTTTTTTCGCTCTCTTTCTCTCTTTTTAAATGCATCTCTCTTTTTTTGATATTCTTCTTTTCTTTTTTTTTCTAAATAAGCTGCAGTTTGCTTGCAGGGAAAAAATATTCAGAAATGTGGCAGAAGTACATCAGATGATACCATGGTGATGGCGGGAATGATTTTGGCACGATAGAATTTTAAATGGGTCGAATACAATGTGGAGAAAAAAAGTCGATCCAAAACGTCGTATGATATCAGAAATGGATATGTGCAAACGGCTTTTAGTTTGTTTGAAGCTTGATTTATCCTGAATACCTGCAATAAAAAAGAGCATTAACCTAACCAAATCCTGGTTATAAAATAACACAAGCATACACTCCTAATCCTCCAGATATAATCGCAATACGATTCAAAGCTTCTTTTTTTTGCCTCTAAAATTCTATCTTACTAACAGTAAACAGATCGTATGTTATGGATACTGCCCAAAATGAACTGGAAGTTGGGTTTTCTTTTATGGCAAGGTCGTGTTAACTTAGTTTGAAAAACCAATAATTGGGTAAGAAATACTTTCCCCTTCGGAAACATGCTTTAATCAAATCTGCATGCAACTGCATCGGCGAATTCTTTTTCGTCGTTCAGAATCAAGTTTCTTATTTAAAACGGTCGATATCCCTCGCCCATTCGGAGGCTTTTTGTTTGTCATGGGGACGACAAGGACATGCAAACCTGGACCCGTATCAAGCCTTCACAACTTGCATCAATATATATGTACATGCATAGATTATGGTAGAATGAATAGAAAGTGTCAGCTAACACAGTCTGAACGATGAACTAAAAGAACGAGATGAATTGCGTTAAGGATACGTTCTCTTCCACCACCACAAGTCTGTGAGCCTCGTTTAGTTTTCTATATAATGTTATCCTCACTCTTTGTCCCCCTAATTACTTCCCCTGAAAGAGATGGTTGGTTTATATCAAGGAAACATTTCCCCTTACATCCCTGATTTTCTTTGAAGCTCCTTCCGTCATCTAGTATAAAAAACACATGCCGCGTGTGGCCACCCGCGGTACTGTCCTTTCTTCTCCCATATACATCATTATGCGCTTATCCCTTCTTGCCGTCTTTGCTTGTTTCAGTCTCACAACTTCGGCTTCTGTAATAGATGGCAATATCAAAGCCGACGTTAACGGTTTGGTCGAAGCGGTTACAGGAAAGATTTTCTCCGGGAAAGCCACATTTTTTCATCCAGTAAAGGAAGGAGGACCCATTGGTAAAAAAGAAAAAAATCAAACGAAAGATAAACCTGTCTACCGAAAGCTAATACCATACAAAGGTTCATGTGGACCAAGAGAGAACGATAACAGCCCCATTTGTGCCTTAGTAAGTACCTTTTTGCTATTAAAAAACGACAAGAACAGAATTAGTTAACTTGACATAGAATTTACATCAATATGGTGACGAGGACGCGAAAAGTGAATGGTGCTTTAAGAAGGTCCTCATTCGTTATAAAGGGAAATCTACTACATGCACCATTACTGATGCCTGCCCCGGTTGCGCAAAGAGTAAGTTTAAATACAGTAACTTACCCCTTGTCTAATTTAATTATGCTTTTGTAGATTCGCTGGATCTTACACCGCGCGTTTTCTCTGATCTGGAAGCCTTTATCGTTGGGAAAATTGACATCCAATGGAGTCTCATAACGGATGGTCACAATAATAAGAAAGGCCAAGCGAAAAAGAAAGGACAAGGGAAAAAGAAAGGCAAACGTGCTTTAAGCAACACAATCAGTTTGCCATGAGTTTTTTCTTCATTTTATTTTTTGGATATTCTTGTTTTAATAGTCTTTTGTGCTCACATTATGTAGAACGTAAGAATCGAAGTATTAAAGAAATACATCAAGCCGGCTTTTTTTTTTGGTTGTTTTCTGTGTGCGTTGAGGGAGGGTTACAGCTGAATTTTTTTTCTCATCCGTTGCTCTCACGACAGTGAGGGTATCCTGGAAGGTTTAATAAAGGAGAGGCAAGAACATGTGAGATACAAGATATGCAAGAAAGAAGGGAAGCAAAACAAACAGAATCTGCCGCTAACTAAGTATTGGCAGAAACTATGGAATAAAGTTTCTCGTGAGTGATTAACAATGAATTAGTACGTTCTTACATTGCCTACGATGACGCTGGGTAAATCAAAGATATCTCGCTTGATAGTGAAGCAGAAAGTACAAGGTACAGGTTTTTGTTGTGGTGATCGCAGAATACAAGAGTAGATGCACGATTTATCTGTATTATCGAACGCGTGTGTTGAAAATTTCTCCCAATATTCCACTGCCGACTGGTTATCCATAAGCTAGAACCAATAAAAGCTTCGTTTTTAGTACAGCACAGGATACCGTGGGTGTGCTTTACCTCGTAGATGTATGTCTTCTTATTTAGCAGCATATCTTTCGTCCATTGCGTCAGCAAGGAAAATTCCTTCCCCACCAAACAGACTTCCCCTGTTCTTCTCCACACGACGGTCGGAGTTCCTGAAAAACTTATAAGCTTTTCATATTCCTGAATAGAAGTCATGAGCGACACGGACGAACATGAGGTCCAGCCTTACTAGTAATGTCCGCTGAATACACTTTTCCATAAATATCAAATCTTCTTCCGTTAAATTCATAATAAGAGCAAGAAATGAAGGTCGGAATAGCGCCAGCGCCCGACTAATTCGCATCAGATCATCTCTTCCCATTCTTTAGAAAATTGTAGGTTAAAGATTTTTGTTTTCTCCTGTTTTTCATCTCAGTTTTGTTCTTACTTGGCTCGGACATATTGGATCAGATAATGGAAGCCTTCGGCGTAATTGAATGGTCGGCGGACGCTCATGTAGGCTTCTTCGGGTGTATTTGCTACGCCTCTCCGCCTTCCTGCGTTTACTGAAGTCGTACTTGATCGTTTTAGAGTGGACGATGTAGATGATAAAGGTGACATCTGTTGTGTCTGTTTTTTAACCGGTGCTGAGGTGGTCGTCTGTGGAATCACGGGTGTCAATGGCTGCGCGGTTGTCTGCAAGGATTGTGGCGCCGTAAATGAACTAAGTCCGAACAAACCGAGTCCATCCATAGCGTTTGCTGTTTCGTTGACAGCATCCTGAAATGTAGACGAAGTTGGTGTCAGATTCATCTGTTGACCGCCCGAGGTTGCATTTGCTAAATGAATAGCTGCTGTATCCTGCGTTGACGCAACAGCAGCAGCTGACGTTACAGCGGTAGATAGATCAAGAGGATTCTGCAACATATTTCCAATAAATCCATATTCGAGACCGGCTGTTTCTGAGCCGAATCCGAGGTCCGTCAACGAGAAGTTGAAAAGTTGCGATGTGTCGACTAAATCGGAACCTGTAGATAATTTGTTCTCAGTCAGTGCATTTTTTTGTCGTGTTGAGGTTAGATTTTTACTCATGTGGTTGGTCTGACTAGGTGTGGTTGTATAGGGTGATATATTTTGTAGTGAGAAGACTATGAGAATGATGCGGGTCATAAGTCAACCAAGCAGAGGTGGGATGAAGAAGACTTACTGTCTTGGGATGTGTCGATATCTTGTAGATATTTAGCTTTTTTTCGAGTAGCGTCAACACAGGTAGTTGCTAAATCTCGTTTGATGCAACGTTGACAAGGTCGGGCTGTTGAGTGTGGGGTTTAATGAAGTTTAATGTAAAGGAGTTTGACTTACAATCGTCACAGGTAAGATGGGCCTTTTTTGGACCATGAGACAAACGGTGAGATCGGTTTGTCATGTTAGGGTATGTTTGACTTACTTTCTGACAATGTAAACAGGCTCTCGTTATTTTCTTGCGTTTTGTATTATCTGTTTCTTCGAAAGGGACGTAGTTGTTAAACGGAAGTTGAAGATTGTCGACACCGTGTGACATTATAGGATACTTTACTCGTGACTCCGAAGTCTCATTGAACAGAAGAAACGGAGAAGGCGTTTGTTTTAGAGTGAGAGAAAGAAAGAGAGAGAGAAAACAGAGAGGGGCTGTGTGGAAAAAGACCGCTGTTTACCTTTTGCGCAAAGTGAGAACCACACATGACCAATTGTTTTTTATACATCTCCATTCTGTACGACCGACACATCCCATCTCTCACCATGTTAGAATGGTGATCCGGTCCCCTTTTACATAACTTCACTCCTCCTATTTACCTTGAATAGGAATCTCTCATGGTATGCGTCCAATCCGCTATTGGAACTGACCTAAATCGCGGGGAATACCATATATAGGCCACCATGGATGAGACGTGCCCCACTTTCTTTCTTATGGTTATCCGCTTAGAATTATTCATCGCCTTTTGAAGAACAATACCTCCTGGTAGCTATGGTTGCTTGCAATATTGAGATCGCTGAAACACTCGTGCCTTAACCAAAAAGTTATTGATAGCCCCCCCTCACAAATTGGAATGTGAGTGTAACAATTATAACCCAGCGTTGGCGATCGACGACGATGAGCCCACTCATTGCATCTCCGATTGGCGAGTACTCGTGTATTACCCTATACTTTGCCAGGACAGTGAGGCTCGTTCTTTTTAGTTAGATCTCGATAAACATTGTCAGGAGATAATAAACAAGATCCAAATGTAGCGCTACGCTCAGGTTAACAGGTATTACATTGAATATCAATGCAGTGCGCATAGCTTTTTGGATACAGTCGCACGAAATATTTACAACATGAGTCACACAGACAAAGTTTTCTCGAACGTAAGTAATTTATGATGACATTTTTTTCTGTGTTGGAAACCTGCCGTATCACTTGAAGTGAAGCAGCTCGAGAAATGACATCTCCTGCAACCCTGTTTCGAGTAAAAAGAGAAGGGTATCAATGGTAAATATCAACGGTAAACATCAATGCCTTGAATCCTTGAATCTACTTTGTATTTCAACAGCGCGTATTATTGACAATAGCATTCTATTTCATCAACATGCCAATCTTTTTTTTTGTTTACTTTAACTGTAACTGTTTACTAACCGCTGACATGATCACAACATTCACCCTTCTCTTTCATCTATGTCACAGCCAACATCTTCTACAAGATGCATACATAGGCTGAAGGTCACTCTAAAACGAATATCGCCGTATTTGTCCTTCTAGATAACGTTAATAAATAAACTATTTCCAATTTGGAAACTACCTTAAAACGAGACAGCTTACTACCGTCTGCACCATACGGACTGAAACGTTATTTAGCTTGTGCAAAAAGTGAGGATCTATAGAGTGCATATCCTTCCAAGAATTGCTGGTACAACTGATTTCATTGTCTACTGTTCATATTTTTAGCAGTAACCAAGAGTTTATGGTTTGAACTTCAGCTCCCTTTTAATATCTCTAGGATGTAGCACGCATCCCTACTGATGGTCGTTATACGAAGATACTGTTTATTGGATTCTGTTGTGATATGCTTCCTCGCTCAGTTTTTCGCATTGTAGGGCGTCATCGAACATAATCCGTTCAATCCGTGTGTTTTGCATTGTTTCGATATAAATTCCTTCCATTGAGCAATTTTTCTCTTCCATCAGCAACACAAAACTGCTTTTTTTGTTCCTTTTTTTTATTTTCGCTTTTTCACTCTATCAAAGCACCCAAAAGCATGTTTAAATAGAGGGGGACACCTTCCAGACACGGATGTCATTGTCAGTGTAACCGGAGAACAGGGTGGAGCCGTCAGCAGACCAGGCAACGGACAAACATTCGGGGTCACGAGCCTTTCTCTTGCCAACCTGGTTGAACTCGGGGCGGAGCTCATCGACAATGGTCTTGGATTCAAGATCCCAAATCTTAATGGCAGAGGCAGTGGCAGCGCAAAGCCAGTAGCGGTTGGGGGAGAAGGTCAAGGCGTTGACGACATCACCAGCCTCAAGAGAGTACAAGTGCTTAGAGTCGTTAAGATCCCAGAGCATAACGATACCGTCTTTGCCAGCAGAAGCGCAGAGGGAACCATCGGGAGAGACGGTAACAGTGCTAACATAGCCGTTGTGACCAATGAAGTTGGTGCGAAGCTTAAGCTTGGTAAGATCCCAGACCTTGACGATCTTATCCCAACCACCAGAGACAATGACAGGGTTGGCAGGGTTAGGCGAGAAACGAACGCAGGAAACCCATTCGGAGTGACCATCCTCGGTAATGTTGTACTTGCATTCACCAAGGGTGTTCCACAACTTGATGCTCTTATCACGGGAACCGGAGACGATCTGACGGTTATCGGCAGAGAAAGAGACGGACAAGACATCCTTTTCGTGACCGACAAAGCGGCGGGTAGTGACACCAGTGTTCAAATCCCAGAGACGGAGAGTCTTATCCCACGAGGCAGACAAAGCGAATTGACCGTCGGAAGAGATGGCAATGTCCTCAACGAAGTGGTTGTGACCCAAAAGGGACTTGCGGGGGACACCGTAGTTGGTCTCATCTCTGCAGATCCGAGTCATCAATACCCCATGTTGATCTTCCGTTATTTTAATTCCCCCTTTTTCCTACTAACCTGGTAAGGTGCCAGACAATGATAGACTTGTCTGAAGGTTCAATACATTTAGCAAATATGTTCTTCGCGTTTTTGCTTCTATCCCATTAGCTTACCGCGGGAGGCAGACAAAACCATGTCAGGAGCCTCGGAGGTGGTGGCGATGGCAGTAACTATAACGCAGAAAGAAAAGGTTCATATACGTCTAATCGCAAAACTTGAAGCAAGTAGCACTTACCCCAGTTGCCGTGACCTATAGCGCAGCAAGAAAAGGAAAGGAAAAAGCGATTACCACACAGCTCAAACGTTATTATCATGATTTTCGGATATATCGCAGAATCAATTCATCCACTCATCCATCCATCATCCAATCGATTACACACCTTTAAGCGTGCCGCGCAGAGTAAGAGTATCCATATTCGTGTGGAAGAAAGAGAAGGTTGCTACGGCTGGCCTGCCTTGCATCCAGTTGTTCGCAACGATCAGTCTCCAAACTCCGTCCGGCACCATGGATCGGTACAAGCCACTACCCTTACCGTACAGAGACCTTCCAACAAGTGTAATTTCTATATGATGATGCGGTGGCTTGAGGTCGCAGGCACTTGCAGGAATATCCCATGGGCCCAACTACGGAGAACATGGAAGTTGACACTTTTTACCAGTCTAGAACTCGAATCACCGAGAAAATCAGGTTTTATATCACTTATCACGAATAGTATTGTAGCATCCATGTCACATTTTCCTTAACAGCCATAAGATTTATGGTCTAGCGAATCTGTATCTTTAGATGCCTGATGTCTTGATATAAGTTTATTTGCTAATCTTCTGAATCTCTCTGCTTTTTAAAGAAGATCCTGAAAAACGACCAGTTCTATGTTCTGAAAATCCAACTCATGTCACCCTTAGAGGTTTACGTGGGAAATCATTCGTTACCGTACTTTATTATCCTACATCTTGGAAGAGACAAGAGCACCGCCATCAACCACAAGAGTTGCGCCTGTCGTATATTCACCAGCCCTGGACGCCAGATAAATGCAGGTTCCAGCAATATCTTCTGGTTGACCAATTCGTCCCAAAGGTAGGTTTCCACGAATAACATCGCCAAACCTGTCAAGGGTTACTTTCATCATCTTGGATTCGAAGGCTCCAGGAGCGATGGCATTCACTGTAACACCTTTAGCACCAAGATGTGAAGCCATCTGACGTGTCAAGTGATGGAGACCAGCCTTAGACGCTCCATAAGCGTACGTTTCCATGGGAGGTACCTAATAATTCGTTTCCTCGGCTTTTTAGTACGACAAGCAAATTTTTCATGTCCGTTACATACACGGATGCCGTCAATGGATCCAATGTTGATAACGCGGGATAGAGTGTCCGTGGCGGTTAATAAGGGAAGACACCTAGAATGTCCAGTCAGTTTTACAAGAATAAACCTGCTCCTCAGGCGGCGCCCACATACGCTTGTGTAAGAGTGAAAATACGCTTCAGATTGAGATTGATCACTTTTTCAAAAGCTTGATCAGGATAGTCCTCGATGGCTTCAGCCCAATTTGCTCCAGCATTGTTGATCAGGACGTCCAAATCTGTCATATCGATGAAGAATGAGACATTGATCTGATCTTGCTTACATACGTTTTTCACGTTTCGACAACTCGGCTACCAATCGTTTGACTTCGTCCAACTTTTGCAAATCAGCAGGAATAGAAATGCATTGACCAGGACCCCGAGCCGTTAGCTCCTTGGCCACCTTAACAAGATAAATAAGCGAACAGATAATATTGCAACGCATTGTTACCTTGTTGCAGACGTCAGCCGACCGACTTGTAATGTACACTTTAGCACCGGCAGACACGAATCCCTTTTCGTCAACATCAGTGATTATTGACAGCTCATCCCTGAATTATGTATATATACCGTGGCGATCATTTCACCAATGCCTCGGGAGCCTCCGGTGACCAGTACGACCTATTACAACTGATTGTGAATATAAGGGCGCGGTAATGTGAAGGGTTTACCTTGTCTTTGACACTGAATAAGGCTGGGATATCCATTGAGGAGAGAATAATGCGGGGAAGGAACAAAAAAGAAGGTTGCATATTTAAATCCGCCTAATACTGCTGACTAACTTCAAATGGAGCGGTTATTTTAGCCATCAGTTCAGCCGAGGCAGACTTTTATATTTCTGTTCTCGCGGCTGGATAGGCCAAGGCCAGCTATCTGATTCCCACCGGAAGGTAAAAATGAAGCGCTAGAACCTTGTTATCCACCTTGGCCTGCGGAAATCTCCTTCCGCAGGACTGCCTAATTGTTTCATGCCCTTTAGACCTGGCAAGAGTTTACCCTTATATATTAGTCCGCTAGATTAGCTTCAAGTCTATACCCTAAATTGCTTTTCATAGCGTCCAATATGAAAACTAAAAGAAACCTGATGCAATAGATTGAAAATGGCAAGATTTGCGCTTGGCCAAAAAATAAGCCGAATTGAACAGTATCGATCTAGCAAGAAACAGCAACATAAGAATAGCAGATGTCACACAGTGAGACAATAGGTGAAGAAAGCATAAATGACGTTCATAAACAGCTTCTCAGGCTTGTATCTCACTGTCCCAGTACTGGAGTCATACTTGGATGTACAGCTGTTCTTGAAACAGAGTTATGATAACAGATGGTGGCAATGGAGGAGCATGGAACAAACGGATTATATGACTATTTTTCAGTATCAAAGGACATGCGTACAACAGCAACCACCTTCTGCATTAGACTTGTCTGGTTGAATTCCAGCTATGGAGACAAGAATGAATCTATCCTTATGCGTTCCTAAGTTTGCAAAAAGTGATATCCATGTATCATATATCAATTCCACCATGATAAAGACGGGCTTCTTCGTTGAGTAATAATTCCGGAGAAGTTTCATAGATAAATAGATGAACTAATTAATATATGTTTAAAAGATGTAATTTCTTAGAGTGCTTCGAAACGTAACCGTTGTTCATAGTATTCAAGTAACTAGTATTAATGCCAATTAACCAGGAATCTGATCCTTTTTGTATAAACCCTTACCTGCAAAGGACATCGCTTTTGCAATGTTTGTGTGGGATGCATGGATAAGGCACCGTCGTTCCTAATAGAATTCCATTAACACTTGTTATCCTTACTACGCATATCTTATTGTACCAGCGGAGTACGGCATAAATGACAGCATCCGAATCTTGTCGAGGATAACGCGTCACCAGCTCCACGTTTTTTACCGAGGTCGTCCAATCCCAGTCCTTTCCAGTGCGATAGTCCGAATCGTAGATCACCTCATTCAGAATGGAATCCGTTGAATGATCCTGCTGCTCTTCTTGTATTGGTTGCTCCATAGTACCGATATCATCGTGTCCTGCGTCCGTATCTTTTACCGTTTTGTTTTTCTTGGTCGGACGATGGGTTTCACTCTTTAGTGCTGTTGTCAGCGCTGCTTTCTTGCGTTTGTTTTCTGGTCGCGATGTTTTCTGACGACTCTTTGAAGCCCAGTACTTCATTAATAGCTTTTTGTCTATGCTATGACTGCCTTTAGACGCGATCCACACGCGATCTAACTGTCAGAATTACATGTTCGCCTCAGTTTCCCATGTATTATCCTCGGCAGAGTATCCTTTCCACTTAATGAGGTATTCCGTCGTTGAATTTCCCTATGGCTGTAATCAGCTTCTGAACTATGTTCTGTTTCTGTGCATAAACATTCTAATCGGTGCGCTTGCATACTTTTTTGTTTCGGCGGGTACGGTGACGTAAGATAGATTCTACCTCATATATGGGATCTTCATTCTTCTTTGCCTGCTTTTTCTTGCTGCTTTTACTTGAACTGCTGCTCATTTGAGTTGATCGAGCCAGAGGTTTTTGCACGTCAATATACGCCAATTTTAAAATCATTGCTTAACTGAGTCTAAAAATTAGTGCCCCGTTTCAAGCTCAGGGTATCAACTGTACTGGTTTATTCAAAGTTTTTGAAGATTGGGAGATAAAAGTTGTAAAGAATTTGCCAACAACCGTTAGTGAGCATCCTCTGTTTAATTGTGATAAAAGGCTTACCGATTGAACATCTAGAGAAGATAAGTATTAGCAAAATAATACTAACAGGGAAACATTGCCTAATACACTTACCGTAACAATCTAAATCCCAGTTGGGGTCCATTGAAGACAACCGGTTGATTTCCAGTAGACCACACTGATACGGCGATTTTAAAAAATTTTGTTGGCGGCATTAACGTCTCGATTCCACAGGATGCCGCAGGTTTTACAGTCCAGGACACTGTGGTGAGTAACGCCATCCTAAGTCTTGAGTTTCGTTAAACTTCTGCTGTGGCATGAGTTGCAAATCTAGGTAGAATTACATCAGATAAAAACGTTTGCAACATAGTATGCCTAGTTTGTTTAGCTGAGACGATAGGTACTCGTCTATGGTTACAACAGGGACTTGGTAATTGTTTTGTTTTCGTTTAAGCTCTTCCAAAGCTGGCCCACAACTCCCGATGGATGTCCTTTATACCTCATTTGACCTTTACCAAACATTCCGCTGCCGAAGATAACAAGAGGCATCTTACCATCATTATCAAGCTTTACTTTTGTTTTCCTCCAACGAGGGAATCTTCGATTGCTGATTGTCGACCTAACAGCGGATTCTAGGGTCCTACTAAGACTGTAACAAACGTATCGCTCGTGAAAAACCTAGACATAGAGAGATAAAGTGTGTTGCTTACACTTCTACACCTTGAGTAGCATTGCTCGCTTCATCCTGGCGTTCCCTTGCTCTCCTCTCTTTTTTTCTCTGGCGATTTCTTGATCTTTCTTTTCTGCTTCTCTTTGTTTTTTTCCTCTTTCTGCGATTGCCCTTCTTTCCACCGTGCACCAAAGTATTGAATACTTCCTCTCGGCCTGATGTCTGCCTTGGTAGTTGTGAAAACGAGAATGACCGCAGCCAGAGTGATAGAACCTAAAATCGCATCTCGATGCGTAAAAAATTAATTCGCGTATTTGGCGTATTGGTCATTTTCGGTTGTCTTGCCCATAGAAAACTTCGACTCGATGTTTTTGATGCCCGTTGCCCGTTTTTCTTTGTCTAAGGCATGGTTCCTACGACCTGACCCAGTGACAGAATATTCCGCATTGGAACATTTTCTGATTCCATGCTGGTCCGCGCCATGACCGTAAGAGGCAGTGAATAGGTGTCCAATGCCTGGATCCACCGCAACAGGTCGGTAGAATTGGGCAACTTCGTTCAGTGGTCAAATCTTGGAGCCTGATTTGTTCTTATGAATAGCTTTGGGTGCTTTTCGCCCGGGAGAACTGGAAATGAACCGAGAACCGTCTGTCATTATTTGATTACGAAATGGTTGCCGATTCTCTCTCCTGTGCTAAATGTGAGTTTTGGTGCCATAGTCAGCTGCATAATAGTATGTCCTACCTTCCGAAATCATATTTCTCGAGATTGAAGTGCTGCTTAAACAAATTGAAGTTTGCTTCATACTTGTCAACTGAACCATGGTTGTTGTTGGATCGACGAGCTGACGAAAGCATTTGCTGTGTGTTACCGTTAATTTTATAAATCTCCAGCCGAACGAGGGAAGGGGGACCAGAGAAAACAGCCCTGGCGGCCTAATGCTTTGTTGGTCATTATCTTGAATTCCGGCCAAACCTATGAGAGCTGAAGCTACCTCGGCTTCTCGATGCGCCAAAATGAAGCTCTATAATATGAAGCGGAGCACAGGGATATATGAACAAGGCGAAGCGGACAGATAGGCGGAACGGCAAGGACCGTGTATGTGACGACTGAGCTCATCCAACACTATGTTCGCAGCATTCACTGCACGAATATATACTATGCTTACTGATGTTGTCGGCCAGTGCGGCTCACCATCAACGATGGCTTTAACTACGTAATCCTAACAGATTGCTTTCGTTTGGGCTTTGGTAAGCTCCTATGTAGAACATAAATTTTAGTGCAACACATTTGTAGAATTCATATTGGAAGAAGCTACCCGAATCCATGTATGCAATAAGCAGCAATTCGGTTATTGAAGTTCTCAACCACATGGTTCGTGTAAGCAGTCTGCAACGTGGTGCATGCAGCTGCAAGAGAGTCATTGTATCCGACAAATCCTCGTAGAGGATAAACAATCTCTGGATGATGTTGGCTGAATGTTTCTCAATGTATACGCACGCTTGGAGGAAATTTTGTGTTCTTGTTCAAGACGCCTTTCCCAAGTACTAACTGGCTGACACTGTACCAGAAATTTTGCGAGAATATGTAAACCGGAATCTCTGTTTAAGCGCTGTTAATGATGTATCCGTTTACAAAGATCTGTGCTCGGGAAACGACTTCTCGAACGAAGCTACATAGATAAATAATCTTGCGGTAAAACTGGTTACGGTGCTCGGCGCGAACAACTGGATCAAATGGGACCACCCTTGTGTACGTTTCGCTACCAGAAGCGAAGGTTTCTCGAACCTTTTCTTTGATAGTCGGAACGTGGTTCTCACATTGAATCCATCTCGCTGTTGTGTGTCCCGTCAGCCCACAAGAACTACATACCGCTGAAGAAGATGATGGGTTTCTGTTTGCCCGATCGCGCTAGACTCTTCCGCGCTTCTTTTGTCTCTTTGTCTCAACGTTGTCATCAATGGCTTTTCTCTTCTCTGTTAGAAATTATGCGATTAAGGTTTTGATAATGGTCAATCTTCTACTTTTGTAGCATATGCCTTTGACAAGGGGCATTTGCAATTTCTCTTTGTCTTATGCCCAAGGGCCCCCGCAATCTTGATATGTGGCTATGGATATGCCATGTAATATCAATGAATCTCACATATCAGCAACATACCTTGTTGTGCTTCGGCTTCCTCTGCCTCTCGCTGAAATTTTCATATTACTTTTTTTAATAAGCTGTACAAAATAGGAGGGTAAAGGGGCAAACCAAGCGAACTAAAATTGCTGACAAGAGAAGTGGAAGAAAGAGCTGCATAAAGGGGAAAACAGAGAGTCATCTAAATTTTGACAAGGCTCGGAGTCTGATGACGAGTCACTTCGATCACTGTTCAATTGACAACATCTTCATAAACATGTCATTTAAGCCGTTGGAGAAAACGCGTAAACGCCCTTTCTTTAAATAACGTACAAGTACCAAATCTATGGATTATTTTCTTATAATGAATTATTTCTTTTAGCAGCTTAAGCATAAATATGAGTAAAGGCTTTCATTCTAAATTGAACTTATCTTTGCCTGAAACATAATGACGATATGTATACGAAAATGATCAATCACATTAGCTGCAAAATACATAGATTACCTAATGCACACTCATTCTTTAGTCTTACGCAATGTAAAAGAGACAAAGAAAAAACTAGTTGCAGAATGCTGGATAACCTGGGAGAATCCCATCACAAGGCTTAATTGGACTCCAGGCACACGGTTTCTTAAATGTAGACATCTACTCATTTCTATTCCTCCTCAAGTCTTTCTTTGATATAACAGACAGCTTTGAAAGCTTCCGCAAAAATACTTATTACGGTTGACTGGGGGTATGGAGCACTTGATGACCAACTTTTACAAGAAATTTTTGGGTTCGGTACGTTCATACCGTTGTTTCCATCACAAATAATAGAGGCCTTTGATAAGCGAGCTGGATCTCATTTCAAGAATCAAATGGAATGATATATTGTGGACTCAAATTCTTCCATTTTGTAGTTGTCTTGCACGTCCTCCTTTTATCAAATTACGGGCATGATTAGCATTGTGTGGTATGAAGTGACTCCTCTAATTTGTTCAACGGTTAGTTACGAACGACATTTCATGTAATTGAGAAAAACAATATAGTGGAATAATCAAAAGCTCCGATAATTTGTTTTTGAGGTAATCTGCAGGACATTGAGAGCGAGGATCAGCACTTTGAGAATCGTGGCTTCTTTTAAGCAGCACGTAAACCTCCTCATATGTGTTAATACTCAATTCAAACTATTTACGTTGAAAATTACTACAGACTTCGTTTTGTTTTGTAAACAATATATTTGATAAGGTTCAACCTTTATATATTGAGTTTTCACACGTCATACAGATACCTGGCGTCTTCCATGACACAGACAAAATCGCCACATTATTTTTACTGATATTAGCCGTATCCTCAACTGTATTAAGCATTGGGTCGTTTAGATTATCCTCTAATTAGTAGATGGGTATCTATGTCTTTGTGATGGAGATGCACTTGCCCCTGAACGAGAACACGCTTTTGATACAAAATCTCTTATTGCGAATTTTTATATTTATGATTAGATGATTCTTCAAAAAAAATCTATTGCATTAGACGATGTAACGAGAGTTTTTCTATCTGTGCTAGTCTCCTAGATATACGAAAAAGCCAAATTTCTGCGAAGTATTTTGTAACCGTTTTATGCTGATGATCAAAAATAATTTTACGTTAGTTAATGAGTAGTTTTACATCTGTGTAAAGAAACGGTATACCTGTTAACACTGTGTGCTTCTTTAAGAAATGTTCCATTTTTCCTGTTGCTTTGTCCGTCTGTTGCTATGCTACACATCGCCCATTGCTTTCTTGCCAATGACTGTAATTGGTAGTGACATCCATTGAAACGGGAAGAGACGAGCCTTTTTTGTACAATGAATTTATAGTAACAACTTGGTTAAACGCATAAAAGTGTTTTCCTTGGATAGGATGTACCACGATTTTCCATCTATTGTAATCGTATTTACTGGGTCAGAAAAATTATTACATGAGTATCCATATTTGCTTTTATTCGTAGATTTGGTAATTCTATGGCTCATGCAGTCCCATACAAGATACCACGGAACATCTGTTTGTGGTCAACGTTTAGCGGATTGGAAATGCGCTTGTGTTTACGTCTAAGCAACAGCCCGCCTATCGTCAGCATTACCAACATAGAGGATATCATGCAAGCCATGTAAGCATTGGTGTAGTACGTCACTTCTTCGCCTTCAAAATCCGCCAAGATGAGATACCATTGTAGCAGAAATTTGCTGGCTAGAGCAATTCCACAGAGAGCAGTCTCAATACGAAGCACTTTTCGGAGATATGGCCAAGTCTTCCAGAGCGTTTTCCATGCGGTTCGCGTGCTATCCAAAGGATTCATGTTTTGCACCAGGTAATAGAGCAAGGGTCTCAACTGATGCTTTTTTTTCCATTCAATCGGTAATAACGTCGCTAGCATGACTATACCCATAGACAAAGATAGCGCCGAACTCCTTAAGTTAAGCAATGTTCCATGACTACAGGTCAGATTGACAGCACCACATATGAAGAAACCGGAAAGGAGCATCACGCCAAGGGTATCCGTGCTGCGTTGACAACATCGCTTGAGGACAACAACAAACAAAACCAGCAACCCTGCAACAATTGCAGCTAGCACGGGTGAAATAAACGCCGCTAATAAGAAGTACAAAGCAAACGGCACGGCGATTTCAAAGAACGCTTGGAAAAGGACAAGGATGATACCACAGATGTACTTGATGGGGTTTTTCGCGAAAGATATGGCTGAGTCCATTGCAGATGTTGCGTTATCTTGAACAGAAGATGCTGTGTTTCGAACAAAATTTGCATGGTCCTGCAATATCGTGTTCGGGTTTACTTTAGAGCTGGCGCCAGCAACGGTTGATGATGCTTTGTCTATAACCGATGCTGCTGCGTCGTGCACAGCTGCTGGATTTAACTGCGACGCAGCGGAAGTAGTGGCAGCTACCGCTGCCTCCGGAACGTTTTTGACAGAATCTAGAAGGGGAGTAACCGATGTCGGCAGTGGTAAGCGGTCAGACAAGCCCATTTGAAAATGAGAGGAAACTTTTCTCATATACATACGCCATCATCACAGTCTTTTATACTTTACTAGCTGGTAAGGGGAACAAATGCTCAGCCTTTATGCACGTTTGTTTAAAGCTAACCCCTCAATTAGCCAATTGGATCGTTTTAACTTGGCGCTTGTTTGAAGATAATGTCTATTCGGAATCAAATACATACAAATTGCGCTTAACCTTAAAACACCATTTATCCGAAAAAAAAGAGCATGGAAGGTTCAATCAAAATGACCGCATAACTGTCGGTGACAAAAGAAGAAAAAGTTATACGACATGCAGCTGCAGTTCAATTGATGGGCCTTGACGATATTTTACAGCCACAAACATCAGCTGCACGAAACACTGCAGACAAACTTTTGTATTCCGAAAGCATTCATTCTATGGCAATCGAATCACTGGATTGTCACAGTGCTATATATGCAAAGGAGGGTAAACGAATCAATAAAGAAGACTGGTGACAGAAATTGTTGGATAAAGTATAAAAGTACATCAGATTTGAGTTTATCACGAACGAATGGGTTTCGTGTTACTACCAAAATATCATCATAAGCGGCGTACAGCATCGCGTTCCGTTGGTAAGTTACAGTTGATTGAACTTGATCTTACGCTATTTTAACCAGGCTTATAAGGAAGCACAATGTAACTAAAGACTGACATAGGTATATATATATATATCTACTGTGTAAGTTAAAACAATAGATCTTAGCTAAACTGGCATGAGTTTGGCGTTCGGGATGTCAACATTTCATTTCATCGGAAGGTCATATCCTTTGTGTGACGGGGACATGTTCCGCAGGCGCGGAACGTCTGGAAAATGAGAATAGTTCGTAACGGATGGCCGCCAGGGGTAAATAGGAAAGAGTGATCGTAAAGGTATGTTTATAAGCCCTTAGTATCTTAGAGTTATATCATGAAGAAGAATAGAGCCAAGAAAGGAACAGGTGCTTGTCCGCTCCCTCTAACATTTTTGATCCTTACAATCTCTTTGTCAATTAAAAAGCGATGGTTGACTTATATCATAGAAACCTTCAGATGATAGGATACTCTTTATCTTGTAAGACATGTAAAGAAAAGGCCTGAAACCTTTTTCCAGTAAGGAGTTACTATGCACTTTACATCAGCTGTAGCCTTAGCAAGCGTAAATTTTTCCTATCTGTCAGCGTACGACATTGCTTAGGCAGTCTAAAAAAACTAAAAAGCAATTACGCTATCGAGATATGCCTTTATAGCACCTTTTCCATATTGTATGATAGCGCTCCATAAACGTATCTATCAAGTGAGCTGTACTAAGGCCGCTTTGATACGTACAATAATTTTCCGTTACTCATAATAGGGTTGTTGCGGGCAATGACATAAAGTATAACTTAGCAATACTGTCCTGTGTTGATATGACCCTATGTATCGAAATAACTTTTTCTCAGCTTGTGGTGTCCGGAGAATAACGGCTGCGCACCTATGGAAGACTGGACACTCGTGACTGTATTTTTAGGCATTTCTGTTCATCCACGATTTGCCAGCTTTACCCTAAGCTACTTGCCAGTGAAGAGGGTAAGGTCATATCTTCGTTTCGCCATGTAACTAGAGAAAATGGTGCCACAATGGAAGAAGATGTTTTGTACGATGCGTGGGATTTGCGTATTTCAACTATTTCGCATGCGATCGAAAACGAGAAAGGGAAAAGGTGTGAGGGATAAGGCGGGGGGATGAAGCCAGAGGATGATGCGTCCAATTTCGTTTATATGTACAAATGGCGCATTTTGCAGTGGATTATGATTGAGTTTTGGATTGGGAAGGAAAACTAAGGCGTTTGCACCGAATTAGTCTCTGACCGTTGATGATAGAGAACGTAGACTGGCGTTTGAATTAAGAAGATGGAAGGACGACCGAAAAGACAGAGTGCCATCGACAAAGATTATAGAGAGAGGAAGAGATTGCGAAGAGATGAGAAGGTAAAAGAAAGAGAAAATCAAAGGAAAAAAAGAAGATCGATTGGAGTGCCGCAATAACACAAGTTTTTGGTTTTATATTTTTTTTATTTGGCCAGATTGACCATTCAGATAAAAACTCTAAACCAGAACCTGAAGATGACGTGGTGGCGACACAGTGTAGACAATTATATAAGGCAATCAAGGAAGCAAGAGACACAGAAGGGTAAGAAGTATAAGCGCAAAAGAAGTTCTATTTAAACTCACAGATTACAAAAGGGATAATCATTTGCTGAGTACGTTTTTCCAACAACTACCCTCTAAACGGTCATATCCCGATTATTACGATGTCATAAAGTCTCCAATTGCATTGAATAATATCAAGGTAAATGCCACTGTTATATAGCATAAATTATACACAAGTTTACTCAACCGTGTCAATTTGGACAGACTAAAATTGACCAAAAAGAATACGTATCACTGGCGAAATTGAAAGCAGATATTGACCTGATGGTGACAAATGCCAAAAAATACAACATGAAGGAATCGCAGGTGTTTGAGGACGCAGTGAAAATCCAAGTATGAAACAGACTTGACTCGATCGTCGCCTTGTTTTACTGATATATGTTCCGGGAAACAGAAAATAGTCAAATCTTGGCAACCTGAGGACTCCAAAGCGATACGTCATGTTGCAACTGAAAATAGAGGGAAGACTGTACTTAAACTACCAGGGGAAGCGTTTGGGCGTAACGGACAATCTGATGGCAAAATCAAAACCATTCGCCTAAAAGCCGTAGATAAGCAAGCAAACAAGAAAGGTAAGAACCATACTGCGTCGAAACCAACTGATAAATGAACTGATTTGATCTGTCCATAAGACCCACGTCTTGAAGAGCTTATGGCTGCTATAACAAAGCGTGATACAAAAAAAGCTACCGATATTTTGGGAACAACACCACCCATCAATCCAAACGAGCTTGTTGAGGTAGAGATGTTTAACGATAAGTTCACTTGGGGTCCACTCCACGCGGCAGCCTATTATGGCGATATCAAAGTATGTCAAGCGCTGATTAACCATGGGGCAGATGTCGAGTTACACGATACATGGTACTCAGCTACACCATTGGGATGGGCAGCTTATGGCGGTAGGTCATCTTTTTGAATAGTATGACCAATCAATAACCATACCGCTGTTTGATAGACAGAGACAAAGTTGTGAAACTGTTGGTCGAAACGTATAATGCCAATAGGAACGCTAAAAATATTCATGGTCAAATACCGTACGATGTGGTATCTGATAAGGACGATCCAAGGTGGGTCGGGCTCTTAAAGGGACCTTACCCTGTAAGTTCGTGTTATACAAATAGAGACAAGTGATCGTTAACTGTAAGAACCTCAGCCAATTCAGGCAGAAAACAAGAGAACGCAGCCAGACAAACTGTCACCGCACAAGGAAGCAGCTCCTGTTGAACCTTCAGCTCCTCCCTCAATTTCACCATCTTTACCACAACAGCAAACACTTAAGAAAAGAAGAGGTAGGCCGCCCAAGAGTGAATCGGAGAGCATGCTGGCAGCCCAACGGCCCGTGGATGAAATCGATCTGGATGATTTTGATCCAGTAGCCTACATGAAAGAACTTTTTAATGCTATTCGGTCTCATACAGACAACGTGTAAGTCTGAAACTCGAGGGAAAGCCTTCACAGTTATTCATTTTTCGTTTTAAGCGGTCGACTTTATTCTGAAATATTTGAAGGTTTACCGGATCGCAAGGAATATCCGGATTATTACAACGTCATTTCAAAGCCTCGATCCTTGACGATGGTTGATGTAGGTGTGTTGTTTATTGACTTGATTTCATTGACGTACGCTATAGGAGCGGATGCGTAACCGAGGCTATGCCACGTTAGCGGATTGGATGGCTGATATGGAATTGGTATTTGAAAATGCAATGGAGTATAATGAGCCTGGATCACGCGTCTATCGGGATGCAAAGCTGTTAATGGTATAATGCATGCTAAGCAACTCGAAGCAGCAGATTATTTAACGTACTATTATTACAATATAGCGGCTTCTGTATCGTCTGAAAGATAGGTTTTTGGCCAAGGAAGGCGTACCTGCTAGTCAGGAAAAAGATGTGATGAAGTTAAACTTATCGGACCGTCCATTTGATGCTACCGGCATGGATGATAGACGTAGAGCCAAACGGCCGATCAGCAAACCACGACCATTTGGAGAAGGGAGCGCTGAACCTGAACAACGTACCGTCCGACCCTATATCAATCTAGGGACAGCCCAATTAGATCCGGCTTCACAGACGCTGGCCGCCTTTCCGATGCCAGGGGTTATGCCCATGCCGACAATGCCTACTGATAGTCTGATAACCATACCTGACTACAACAGTTTCCGCGCTCCTCTTGTAGAACCTCCACAGCATCAACTGCCTCAGCTAACAGAAGCAAGCTCCGAGTTTTTTGGTCTCTTTGATGATATGGATAAAGGTAACGAAATAAGACACTGGACCAAAGATTTAATGTGCTTGATATCTTAAATATAAAAATAGTTCGGCTTTTAGCGAACGTGACCATTACAGCAACGAGAACACCGTTCAAACAAATCATGGACGGGGAGACGTTGGGTCACAGTATTATCGTACCGTCAGAGATTGACCAGATCAGGATCATGCCGATGCTCCAGCAAGTGTTGCGCGGTGAATCAAAGCGTGTGACCCTTACGGTGCTGCATAATAACTGTAAACTAAATGTCGCTGAAGCTGAGGTTTATGCCGAAGATCGCCCACCGTGCTGGATTGCATCGTTGACTAGGGGAATGAATACCATTAAGATCAACGTTACAGCCAACATCACTAAACCAGGTGTCATGGTACCCGATTACAGGAGCCAAACATACATTCTGTTTGTCACCCAGACGTGGTAAATTATTTTCGCCTTGTATCCCTCATCCATCCCCCCACCCTTCTTTCGTATTGTTGCCAATTAAATAATAACGACCCTCTTCACATATCGTTGTGCTTGAATGCAATAAAACAGCGAGAATTTAATGATTGATTTATGTCACTTGTCTTCCACGTCTTTACTTTTCTATTGCAAACGCAGTCCAGTGTGCTCACAGAGAAATATACAAGGAGCGCCGCTTACCCGTAGGATAGACAATCATGATAGCAGCGAATACACCAACAGATAAACCGAGGGCAATAGTAAGCATTTGCAGTGCAAATGCGCTATGTGTAAGGTCATCTTGATGTAGTAAAGCATAGGCTCCCTTGACACCTAAAACCATGCAAGTGCTATTAGGGCGATCCATTTTCTTTCCGGACTTCGGCTTATACGTACCAATGCTTCCCGGTACGAGCAATGTGATGCCGACACACACAGACACCAAAGGCGTTTCTCCCAGAAACTTTAGAGCGAAGTTGGAATAGAGACTAACTGCAAATGATGCAATGCTGCTGACGATATGCGTGTCCGGTATGAAGTCGCCCACAAAATAGCAAATCGAAAAGCCGACAGCGGCACAGCACGTTTGTGATAGCCATTGTTTCCTGGCAGACCCGTAACTTATAGCAATGGAGACGCTAAGGATCGGCAGCAAAGGAATGTAAAACCAAGGAGAAACCGGATTGTTACAGGTCCCTTCATCAGGCACATTTGGGTCAAAGACGCTGTAAACAACACTGCCTATCTGTAATCCATAAGCTAGCATAAATGCGTAGACGGTAGCATAAATTAGCCGGATAGTGCCGGTCGTGATATGACGAGCTGAAATTTCCATCTAGCACAAAATTGAAAAGAAGATCACTTGGATGTTGATTGGGGCAGCTGTTTTAGGTTTTGCAATTTTGAGTTTATGGAAACTTACGACTGCCATAGTCATGCTATAGCCAGGAAGCAGGATGAGAATGGCAGCGACAGCTACTCCAGTGAAGCACACATATTGATGTAGAGCACGCGCAATAATGGCGATAATGACGGAGGCGGATACTTCAAAGACACGGCCGTAAATGGGATATTGACAAGCTAATGTGAAAAGCAGACCGACTAGAAGACCAAGTCCACCACTGGCAGCAGCATCCATCCAAGACCCGCCAAACATGGTCGCTGAAGCGGAAAAGCTGCTTCCAGCAAAGGCTAAAATCATCATCTTATAACTACTAGTCGCTGGCGCATTAGCAATAGCATCTAACGAGCTTAAACAAGTGCTGAGATCGATCGTTTCTTTGAAAAACGCGTTCAGAACCGAGTTAATCTCGCCTATTTTTCCCGTGTCGTAACTTTGACAAGTCTTGACCATGATAGACTCTGTGAGGGCCTTGTTTTTTACGAATGTAACCAAAACTGAATCAGGAAGAAAGGAAAAAGTTGCGTCTAGCCCGACCCACCGACTGGTATGCTGCAATGCGTCTTCCTTAATATTCAGGTCGTTTAGAAAATGCACTCTAAAATCAAAGGATAACTTACTGCTCGGTAGGATGGGCATCCACTACTAAGGAGACATTGAGCAAGTAAGAGCAAGAGTTTTGTATGATTCCCTGTATTATTGTCGGAAATCTTGCAAGGGGAAGGAATACTGACCGAAATGGCGTCAGCTTTTTTGCCCGAGTCTCCCATGACGGTGATAATGTCATTATCAGGGCCAAGGGGTGCTATCTCTGTCCTGCTTATGACAGAAATGGTGTATCTATGCGTGGGATCTTCGGTTGGATTGATGGGTCGATCTGACGACGGTCCCGATCCAGAAGTAACCGTTACTAAATGGGGCTGATCATTACTGCCATCCGTCAAGGTTGCCTGAGAAGCTAAGGAGGATGAGGAGGAGGATCCAGATGTTGCAGACCGTAAGCCCATCTAGGAAGGAATTCAGGGTAGAAAAACAAAACGTATCCACAAAAGAGATAAAAGAGAAAGAGACAGAAAAAGATAATAAGAAAAAAGGAGTAGAATGGCTGATCTATTCGTAATTCTGAATAACAAAAAAAACAGTTTTCCGTTTTTTACTAATAGAAAGGCATTGCAAAGGGAGAAGAAAAAAAGGAGAGAGAAGCACACTCATACACACGGATAGTGTAATGGAACGGGAAAAACGAATAAGATTGACCAGTTTAATATAAAATGTATTGCAGGCATAATGAACGGGGAGACATTAGTTATTAGGAAATCTATCGCAAAATAACCATAAGAGAGAAGATCGAAATGCGNGCTGAGATCGATCGTTTCTTTGAAAAACGCGTTCAGAACCGAGTTAATCTCGCCTATTTTTCCCGTGTCGTAACTTTGACAAGTCTTGACCATGATAGACTCTGTGAGGGCCTTGTTTTTTACGAATGTAACCAAAACTGAATCAGGAAGAAAGGAAAAAGTTGCGTCTAGCCCGACCCACCGACTGGTATGCTGCAATGCGTCTTCCTTAATATTCAGGTCGTTTAGAAAATGCACTCTAAAATCAAAGGATAACTTACTGCTCGGTAGGATGGGCATCCACTACTAAGGAGACATTGAGCAAGTAAGAGCAAGAGTTTTGTATGATTCCCTGTATTATTGTCGGAAATCTTGCAAGGGGAAGGAATACTGACCGAAATGGCGTCAGCTTTTTTGCCCGAGTCTCCCATGACGGTGATAATGTCATTATCAGGGCCAAGGGGTGCTATCTCTGTCCTGCTTATGACAGAAATGGTGTATCTATGCGTGGGATCTTCGGTTGGATTGATGGGTCGATCTGACGACGGTCCCGATCCAGAAGTAACCGTTACTAAATGGGGCTGATCATTACTGCCATCCGTCAAGGTTGCCTGAGAAGCTAAGGAGGATGAGGAGGAGGATCCAGATGTTGCAGACCGTAAGCCCATCTAGGAAGGAATTCAGGGTAGAAAAACAAAACGTATCCACAAAAGAGATAAAAGAGAAAGAGACAGAAAAAGATAATAAGAAAAAAGGAGTAGAATGGCTGATCTATTCGTAATTCTGAATAACAAAAAAAACAGTTTTCCGTTTTTTACTAATAGAAAGGCATTGCAAAGGGAGAAGAAAAAAAGGAGAGAGAAGCACACTCATACACACGGATAGTGTAATGGAACGGGAAAAACGAATAAGATTGACCAGTTTAATATAAAATGTATTGCAGGCATAATGAACGGGGAGACATTAGTTATTAGGAAATCTATCGCAAAATAACCATAAGAGAGAAGATCGAAATGCGGCCAAAAGGACCTGATGCATTCCTACTGCTCCTTCAACTGTTTTACTGTGGTTCATGCATGGATCTTCAATTCAGCAGGTGGAAAAACAAAAAAAAAAAAAAAAGAAAAAGAAAAAAGAAAAGAAAAGAAAATGCTATTCTAGCACCTGACATCCGTGCACAACCAGCAACCAGGTATCCACTTTCGGCAAGAAACGTCACATGAATCGGTTATTCAAATCGAAGTGATCGCGGGGAAAAATAGGAGCAAAACGTGTGAGGTGCCGCCAATATGTCTGAACTAGCGATGGAATCTGAAGGTCCTATGAGTAATAATAACAATAACAATGCCAAAGACCTCAGTTGTCTACGTTGTCGGAAAAAGAAAGCCAAGTAAGCGTTGGCTCCAAGACTCTTTTCTTTGCGGGAGAAGCGGGAAATGGGCGAACATTGGAAAGAATAACCGATGCAATCGAAATACTTTCTCTAGATGTTCCAAAACGCGACCGACATGTACACGCTGTGCTCGTTCGAATCAGACCGTGGGTATTCTCCGTCATTACTTACTTTTTTAAACAAAATGAAGGTCACTCAATAGTAAAGGGATTCTTTCTAGTGTGAATACCCGGACGCACCACCTACTTTAACAGATTTGTCCCAAAAGGTGTTAGACCTCTACGACACCCTCAAAGAACTTGAAGGTGAACTACTCGTCCCATATTTACAGACAATGGAACAGCCATTGGACGGTCCTGCGCCAGATTCACCTATTGAATCCTCTCAACCGAACAATGGGACCATACAACAACCAATTAAGCGACAACGTCGACTATCCTACTCCTCCGAACCGTCTTCCGTATGGTCCATGTCACTTACGTCCATGGGCTTGTCAATTCAGGCTACCGTCAGGCACATAGCTGAATTTTACAGATTTGCCCAGGATCTTTCGCGGCAGCTCTGCCGTGACTTTGGCACCAGCTATCTACCACCCCATTGGGAAATAGAGGATGATGGATATGTGGACCCTAAAGAGAACGGGAAACGAGACGAGGACGAGGAAGAAGAGGAAGAGGAACCTGAAGAAGACGAATATCTTATCACCATACCAATATATCCCACTGCTGACCTCCTGCCGATCGATCATAATAACAGCTTTAAACCCAATAACAGTTCAGTCAGCCTCCCCCCGTTAAAAGAACTTTTAGAGTATGTAAATTCCACCAAACTTAGACCTACGTCCATTCAAGTTATGTTTCTGATGGACCAACTTGCAACGTTCCTACCATCATCCCTGGAAGCTGGTCATAATGAGTTGCAAACGATCTATATCTACACTGCCTACACCGTATCCAGCCTATTTACGGCAGATGAACGACCCCCTTCCTTTGAGTTATGGAAAACCTGCGCCGAACATGTCATGGATTTATTGTTTGAGACAATGATTACAGACACTGGCCAGACCTACGCCCTTGTCTTATGTACTATCCTTATTGGATACGTATATACAACCACGGTCATTGCTTCGGCCAAGGTAGAAACTCTGATCTATCTGGCCGGAAGGCAATGTATCGCAGCAGGAAAGAGCGACGACCTGCCATGGCAAGCGCTTGTTGGGTGTCTCGTGTATGTGGATATCTATGCGGCAGCGTTTGGTCATCGCCGGTATCTTCTCTGCGGCGACGGTGCGACTGCATTGTGGCACACCGTGGCTCAGAAAAGAGTGTCCAAAGATTCTCAGACGGTAATTGTACTGGAAGCTCAAGCAATACGCCTAATGAATCAAGTCCTGTCGCTTCTCTACACAACGTCCGATGAAATACATCTTAAAAAGGTGGATGTGGATGATATCCTGACGTTGATTAGGGATATAGAAATATGGGAACATGCTTTGCCGCCTTGGGCCGAATGGACATCGAACGAAGGACAGCGGTCGAGCCTGACCAACCATATGCACATGATTCACAACCTTGCCAAGATTTTACTTTTCCGACCACTCTGTAAATACCCCAAGCAAAGCAGAAGAGAGAACGATCATGATGAGGTGGAGAAGGAGGTGTTGGTGGAGGAGGAGGAGGACGAAGGGGAGAATGAGCAGACTCACACCCGAACAACATTTTTGGATTTGTCAGTGGCATCCATTGACCGATTGGCCAGTTGCTTGATTGGGGATGATCACTGGGCTAGGGCAGCTGCTTATGTGGCACGAGACGTGCTGGTACACGTCCGCGGCATCTTCGAGAATGATGAAGAAATCCAAACTGAACTGAAAAGGATAGAACAGAGACTGAGGGCTACAGAGCAGAAAATACGCTGTAAAATAAAAAAATGATTGAATATATATGTAAAAGGGAAAACGGAATAAGTTGTTGTGCAGTGCAGTGATTTGTCTAAACAGCATTCCTTTCTTACTGCTACCCATCTTATTCTGGCTAGATCTTCTTCCTTCTCGTTGCATTTGTTGTGCTCTTTGGTCTCGATCATTATAAACAACATAGCAGTTTTGGGTGCTGTGGCTCACTTTCGGAAGCTGGCTTTACCTGAAGTTTTCTTTCGATCCAATCGGATTGATTGATACTGCGCTGTATCGTAACATTTTCGTCCTCCATGCTTTATCGTTTAGGTTCTGATTAACTGAGACCGTGCTGTTTCGGTTTAAGGATGCACCAGTCCCCTCTCCCCCCTATTCCTCCTCCCCCCCCCCAAAAAAAAAAAAGATCTGAGCGCTTATTGAAATAAAGGTAGTAACAGCTGCCATAAACAGGTGCGGCCGATCATATGCTCGCTGTTGGAACGAATTGCGATCGATGAAAACCGTCCGGATGAATCGTAACATGTTTACAAACACCGGAGAGAAATCCACTTGGAAGAAACACTATCACCAGATGCTGCGCTATGGGGCANATACGACCTATTCCTCCTCCCCCCCCCCAAAAAAAAAAAAGATCTGAGCGCTTATTGAAATAAAGGTAGTAACAGCTGCCATAAACAGGTGCGGCCGATCATATGCTCGCTGTTGGAACGAATTGCGATCGATGAAAACCGTCCGGATGAATCGTAACATGTTTACAAACACCGGAGAGAAATCCACTTGGAAGAAACACTATCACCAGATGCTGCGCTATGGGGCATTCCAAAAGATGGCACACTTGTTTTTTCATTGCATTACACCTGTTTATGGCAATTTGCGTCATTTTTGTTCTAGCAGCTGTTTATGTCTTTTGGGGGTCGCAGTGTCCTTAGTAATTCCCTATATATCCAATGCAATTCCAAGACAACGCTTTGTTTCTCGATCAATGGGAGCTTACTTCCCGCGGAAATCGGAGAAAGTCGGAGAGGTTCACGAAAATCACCGAGTGCTACCATCGTGCGAAAAATTCCAATCAAGAAAAACCTGGGGTAACATACCAATCTTTCCAGTCCTTTAGAATTATGCTTTATTTTAAGATGAAAAAAGGTCAAAGAAGCAGGGTAGGATGATTGTATACAAGAAAGATTAAGTAGGAAGAAGGTCAAGGGAAGGGTTGAAAGAGTAAAAGAGAAAAATGAGAAAAAGAAACAAAATGAAAGCAAAAACTTTGTACAAATGTTAGATAATAGTGGCAATTGGAGTCGATCGCACGTTATCGCTAACAATACGTCGACAATCCCGAGGTAACATGGATTCAGGCAAGGGAAAGGATGCGGAACAGGGTGGTTGCTGTAATGATGATGGGGAAGGGGAAGGGATAGACGGCAATGCTTTGTCATCCTTAGGGTTCGTTTGGTCGCTGTTGTTGTCATTGTCGTTATATCCGTCGTCATCAGCAGAGGCACGCAAGGGAGAATGTGATTCCTGAGAATGATGCGGGTGTGGTTGATGATTTTTGGATTCATTGAAGCTATCTTCTCCTTCTTCATCTTCCGCGGCCATGACTCGTCGATTAGTTCTCCGTGTCCTTTTATTGAGAAGTTCTTCGGCTTTGGCGATGGTGTTGCATAATAATAAGCGTTCTCGTACATCGTAGCGAGGACGACTGCGTTTGTCATCGCGATCTAGTTTCTTGCAACCCAAGGTGATAGCCTTATTAGCGATCTGACGTGGGGACAAGGCACTTTGGAAGAAGATGGTAGTTGGGGCACGGTTATTCTTGTTGAGCGCCATTTTTAGAAGAGGAAGAGAGGGGCAGATAAAGAAACAATAGAAGGTATTTTTTGGGTAATTATGGATGGATAGACAGAGAGGGTGTGTTTACAGATGCATTGAACAAGTTCAAGAAATGCTAAGACCTTAGGAGGGGTACTTCCTTTCCTAAATCTCTCTCTTGATTGTCTGTATTTCTTTTTTTTTTTCTTTTTCACTTCTTTTCCGAGTAGAATAGAAAGAACAAAGAGTTCGGTAAGTTTCACATTCATACGAAAACTGCCATTATTTATAGTTAATACAAGTCACACGGTTAGAATCGGAAGGGAGAATAGGCAATGCCATATGAAAAGGTGGGGTAGGGGTTTTTGTGTGTCGAATGCGGAAACTCAATTGATTAATGCAATGACCTAATACCTTACTTTCATTTAAACACACGCTGAATAAAATCAAGACATATCACTCATTATCCCCGAATGACAGCTTATCCCAACAACACCAAGCGTCGGATTTTTTTTTGTTTCTACTCTCTTTTGTTTCGCTTTTGCATGTGATTCAAAGCGCTACCAAAACTGAGCCCTCCGATCATTGTAACACGAATCTAAGACAACTCCATCCTGTACGCCATCTTTAGGTCACTAGCTTACCCCAGGGTTAAGAAAAGAGAAAAAAGAACGGCTCGTCTGCATGTTAAAAAAGAGGAGAGTCACAGTTAGTGAAATGCGTTAGCCATTACTATGGACTAGAGAGTCTACCGGATAGACCTAACTTGTCCCCAATCACGCGAGGGATATATATAGAGAGTGCTCAATTTTACCAGCATTTTCCCAACTTCTCCTTCTTTGGTTTCTGTCGTCCAACAATAAACCTGATTTAACCATGACACCGGATGATCCCTTCCATGAAATCGAATCCGAAAATGACCCCATTATGATTGCCGCCAGATTACAAAGTCATCGGAAGCACATGTCAGACATGGAGCCAAAGAAACCCCACAATACGCCCATTCGTTGGCTTCACAGTGGCGAGCATCTACCTGATCCAACCATGGACAGGCCAAGCAGTCCTGCAACTTCAGAACTGATAATAATAGCGCTAGGCAAAACAGGCGATGGCAAATCGAGTCTTCTCAATGACATGATCGGTAGACAGGTATTCAAACAGAAAACAGCTGTTAAGGTAAGCCTTTTCTCTTGATTCATTAACAGGGTGATATTTAATGCTCATTGTATTCCTTAGTCACAAACGAAAGAAATCCAAGAGTCGTCCGGGTTTTGGGCCCCTTTAAAACCTTATATGCTTGGCAAGGCGAATTTTGGTACTTCTATTCGAGTGTACGATACGCCTGGATTCGGGGATTCTCAGTTAAGAGACGCCGAGTTCCTTCCAATCATACGAGAAAAGATCCTAGACCTTACTCAACCTACACAGAGTGGTCTACACTGTATCCTCATGGTTTTCAAAATCACCTCGAGGTGAGGTACATCTTTTCTCCTGTAGTTGTAAACTCAGTTTATCTTTGCAGTGCTGAAAGCATCTTTGTGAGCTTGGACACATTGAATGGGTTAATGTCTCCCAACACAGAATTCTGGTCTAACGTGATCATGGTTTTCACTCATGCTGATGTCAATTCTACTCAGCGCTACCAACACTATAAGGTCATGCTAAAGACCAAGACATCAAAAGATATCCAGGCACGCTACGGACTGCAGGAGGAGTTACCCATGATCTTCCTTAGCACACAAAAATACATCTGCAGCTATATCAGGGGAACAGGTGAATGCGACTGCGAACGTGCTAACCGCAATAACGCGGATTGCCGGCGGCGTCTATTTGAACAAGTGATGAAACGTCGTAATCATCCATTCTACTGGTCTACGCAGCACGGCAAAGACATAGCAACATCTGAAGATTCACAAACCTCGGAAGCCAACTCAATCATGCCATCTACATTCTCTATCAGCACAGATTTACATGTTTAGAAATAGAATTGTTTAAAGTACATCAGCGTAAAATAATCCCACTTTTTTGTTTAGTCTTCTACCTGTATAAAACAACGTTTATAATGATTACTTTTCGATAAATGAACCTTTTGGTTACTTCTACAAGATGCGTGTTTTCCGTCGAGAAGGGTACTTGGTTTATTCCCTTTTCTTGTTAAATTCTTTTTCGAGCGCCTTAACTTCAGCTTCCAAGATTTGCAACCTTTCGTCTAGAAGTCGCTCATATTCTTCATTTGATATTGGTCGGATGGGTGACCATGAAGGCACACGGATATAATCAAAGAAGCTCGTATGATCCTCGTCGTCTCGTTGATGTTCTCGTCGCAAGATTTTGTCTTGTCGCCAGCGATTGCCGGCCGAGTATAATATCTGTGCACCAGCTGCGATACTTCCGAACATGATTGCGCCAGGGAGCACACCACGCGGTCCACCTGAAGTGTGGTCAAATCATTAAACACAAAAAGATCGTTGAGACATTTTATCCTCGAAACCTACGGTAGAGTGCTGACAGGAGACCGCCTGTAGTGAACCCTGCCATAGTACTGCTTATCAAATCATCGATTTCTCTGGTTTGGGAATCCTTTAGGCCGTACAAAGGATTCTTGCTACGCTGGTACGTAAGAAAGGTCTCACGGATCACTGCAAAGGAAAAAAAAAAGACAAGCAAACAAATCCAATCAGAACTGCATCGTTACCCAGTCTTCCCCCAAAGACAATCCTTATTTGGTACGTACTAAGGAATGTTCCACCAAAAATGCCACAGTTTAATCCAGTCGAGACAGCATATTGTCTGACAGGCGCAGCCTTCAACACGCCCAATACCGTTCCTGTCGTTGCTCCTGCAGCAGCTACATTTATGTTCGATTAGATTTGACCCATTCCATGATCTCCAGACTGAATCCATATATCTACTCTGTCGCTAAGTACCTGACAGACAGGAACCTAACAAGACCGTATTCAGCCTATTGTCTGTCATCGATGAAAGCGAATGCTCGTAAAAACGCAGCCAAACCGGGACTTCTGCTGGTGGCGTTGACGTAGTTTGAAAGACGATTGGATTAGCTCCTTAAATGGCAAAATCCACTTGTTACCCGTCTCCACTGTGGCGATCAATCATCCCGCCACACTCTCGCCTATCTGACACTGATCGCTCTACTTTGCTGACCCTTCCCTCTGAAGAAAAGCTCTTAATAGTCTAGCGAGGACCGTTTCATTAAGCAGCCCAGGTGCTGACGCACTATATTACGAATTACTCTGGCATGTCTGTCAGTTCCTTTTATACGACGCCGCCGTGGTTCGGTATCCAATCATGCACTAGCCGCTCATGAGCTCCCTGCTACATGGCATCTATCAATAGTGGTACTGTTACCAAATATAAGGTGATCGCGCGCGTTTCTCGAGAACTGACGACTAGTCTTGCTTATCTGTGCTGATGCAAAACTCTCTACTCGGCTACTGGCAACACGATCTAGCGCCCACATCCTCCCAGACATCATCGATCCGCTCAAACAGGTTTCATAGCGAACCGCTTCATGCCAGCTAACGGTCTCACTGGTATATTTGCCATGGATTTGCCCGAGCCATCCGAATCCCGGGTATTGGATTGCTCTTTGACCAAGAAAAGGCATATATGACAGAGTTCATCCAGTCTACCTCAGTGCATATCTTCGCTTCTTTGAATTTTCAGAATCCTTGGCAACATGTCTTTCAACTCTTTTCTTCTGCACTTTACTTTGTATGGACATCAATGGTTTCCTTTTCGCTCCGTGCCTCAAGGTCATGGTTTACGACAAGGTGATCCACTTTCCTCAGTGCTATTCAGCATAGCCCTTGAACCGCTCCTATGCGCTATCAGTCGATCATCACTTCTACCTATCTTTTGGTTTCCACGTTACAGTCATACTTTTCCTCCCCCAGCTGTCACCTCTCCCTCTGTCTGCGTGCTAGCGGTACGTGGATGACATTCTCGCGTTTCTTTCGCAACCAAGAGAACTCAAGCTCTTCCAAACATCTTACACTGATATAGTGCTGTTTCTAATGCATGCCTAAATCGGCACAAAAAAACCGCAGTGTCTCTCAGGCTAATCCCAGGCTGTGTAGGTATTGACCCTTCGACAGTATCGTATACACAAAGGCATGACAAATTCCTTTGTACAACGGTGGTTTCTTTGGGCTTCCCCCCTGGCCAGCTCGCCCACTCAGTGAAGTGATTTCCTACAAAGTTTGTGGACGAGCTCACGAGGTACGCCAATATCCCATCACAGTGTAATCTTTCTGTCTCTGGCAAGGGGCTTGTGGCAAACACTCTCTTACTCAGTCGGATCTGGCATTGTACACAAGTAGTTGCTCTCCCTCCAACGCCCGCTGAAACGCACACGTTTGCTTCGTGTTGCCCATCTTTAATTCCAGGAGCCCAATGCCCTTACCTGCAATCACTTCTCCCTCTCCCAGTCTACTACTCTCATTCTCCATGATCCGAGTTTCAACACATATCAGGAGATGCTTGCCTATACAGCCCTTGCTCTTTGGGGTGTGTACTGAAGATTCGCTTTGGATTTCACTCGTTTCTGGCAGAATGAAGTAGTTATCGACACGATCCGTTTTATTTTCCATTAGTAAATCTCAAAATCGATTCCTTTAAGTTTTTTTTTCATATTCTTCCTGCTGTTTATTTAGTCTCTAGTATTCCCATTTTGTTGTACTCTTGTTCTATTTTCTAATTTGGTCTGTTATTGGTAATAACAACTTTTCTCAGTTGTTTATATTGGCATTCAATATTTGGTGTACTAAACGTATGTGCAATCTATCCAAAAGGTTAGCAAACTTGCTCTGCAGTAGATTTGGGGACAAGTAGGCTTAGGCAAGCTTGTCTTGAAAATAGTGTCTGCTACTTGATGTACGAATACCTCCCATTCTACAAGGTACGAATACCACATTGTTGAAAAACCAATGTTCTCCTTCCTGAAATGACTATCATACAAGCTTCGATACTGTCATGCAGTATTGCGGTTCCACCTTCACTTTCCATTTATCAAAACGATATTGTATAGTTATTCCTGCAATGAGTATTCAGTTTCAGTATGGAGACGCAAAATGCCCTGTAATTAATCCGATGAGCTGCATCCAAAGGCGAAACAGGACTCGCTAGTTAAATCTATGGAGCTTTTACAGCAAATTTTAAGTATTGCTAGACAATTATGGAATGATTTTTTTTCTATGTTCATCAGTTAACACGCTGGATCTGCACCACCCAGTACGCAACTTTAGTTGCTCTTGCAATGGTTAGTAACAGTAATTGACCGTTGTCAAAGTTGCTAAAAACGCTCGTTAAATGCGTCCGTACAAATTTCTATGGACGACAACTACCTTCATCAAGCGGAAAGTGGATCTGCGTAATGCGCCTTTAATTTCCATTTTACCAAATACATTACAGCAATTTTATAGCAAGACAATAAAATCAAGGGCAAGGGGAAAGGTACGACACATTAGCTGATCAAATGCGGGAAAACAAAAAGAAAGGAACTGGAGCGGAGGAGAGCGCCATTTGATGCTTGAAACTGACAGCATCTGTTATTACAATTGTGTCCTTTGGAAGTTCTGCATGGTTGCGCTTGCATTTGATGTCATTCGAACCATTATCCTCTATGCTCGTTGCGTTGGAAGCTTTCTGAGACTGGATATGGATCGATAGTTTTCTGAATTTGGTTGAGGATGGATGAATAAACGTGTTAAAGAATTCTAATAGATCGGCTTTCCGAGTTTGTCGCAATTCCTTAACGTCCTTTGCCACTGCATCGAATTCGTAACAACCAGAATAAATATCGTTCCAATACTTCAGCCCTTCTTGACCCATATTTTTAAACTTCTCCAGTTTATCGGCAATGAGTGAATTGATTTGCGCAGCATAGTCCTCCTCGGATAAGTTAACAATGACTTCACGCAGCGTATCGATGAATTCTTCGATCCGGTTTTCCAGATAGACTGTATTTCGCTCACTTTGGATAATAAAACGGAGACCAAGCGTACCGAAATGTTGACAAACGCCGCTGAAGACCAAATAACCAAGCTGTTCTTTGGTGCGTAACTGATTAAAGCATGGCTCTTGTGCTATTTGAGCCACTAGACTCAAGCGTGTCCGAAGGGAAACATCACTGATATCGCAGACTTGGCAGTAATACTCAATGGCTGAGTTCAGCTCGTCTTTATCCCGTACCGACAAGCGATAGACATACGATTTACCCTCTGGCAAAATAATAGTTCGGTTGCCGACAAGCTGACTAGGTATCAAAGGTCGTGGCGTCAGGATGTCTTCGACCATGCGAAGCATTTTGATAGCCTGGTCTTGCTTCAGGTTACCATGTACAAGGGCTTCGATGTGAAGGTGAGAGAGAATAGAAGGATAAAATGACACTACATCTTGCAAGTGAATATCTTCTAGCTCTGTTGCCCAGTCATCATATGTCCACATCTTTTCACGAATCATGTAAGACAAATAATAATGTGCATGCTGATAAGGAGCTTCTAGAGAAAAGTTTTTGTTGTCACGACGTGCCTGCAGGAGAGAAAGTCATAAATATTATCTTTCGGAATGATGTCTTGGATAGTACCTGATCTTTAATAATGTTGAAGCGTTCGGGTTCAACACGGAGATATTTCATTCGATGAATGACCTTTTCAAGTAACAAGGGCAACTTATCGCTGTAACCACCAACACTCAGCTAACGGGATAGGCTGTTAATCAAACAACTGCCAAACTATTGAAATCTGGCAATTACCATTATTCCATTCGAACGGTGAGACATGTAATATGATAATCCTGCTACATCAGCATTGTAAGAGTATTCCGTGAGGGAGTCTGATAGTAAATCAATGTATAACCTTTGGATAGAAAAATGTAAACTTTGCAAGCATCAGATAATTTTACTTACGATGTAATGGCTTCGTTGCGGGGCGTAGCTGTTACTAATGGGTTGCGAAAGAAGATCCACGTGTTTGTTTTTGGCATCCAAAATGTGTCATCCTTTTTATGCCAAAGGCGCATTGTCGAGGTTTCCTGAATCAAATCAGGCTTTTCTTGACGTTTTTCCACCAAGCCTTTGGAATAATCTACGTTATTTGGGATAAACTCATTGATGGGTGGTAGCTTAAACGCATCATTCAATTGCAAGGCACCCAGTCTCTATTTCTCTCTACTATTAGCTTGCAGGCGATTCGGGATTTTAACTTACCTTTCGTAATTCAACGCTGACGGGAAGCAGCTCATACTCAGTACCATACCATTGCTCGATTTGACTGCATTTTATCTCGGAAGAAAATTCGGGACTCGATAAAGTAAGGCGAAAATTATCCGGTCTCAGTAGGTTTAGATGCTGTTGAATCAGCTCAGGGTCGTACTCCCTTGTTAGACACCAACCGCTGAGAATCCATTGAGGGGGGTAATTTGACTGCATTTCTTGCGATAACATTGAGGTATACTGAGAAGGACCATATCTTTCGGTAAACTTGAAACTGATAGCAGACAGGGACTGATCCTCTTCAAAGATCCACTTTTTTACTCCCATCTGTTTCAACATTTCAACATATTCGAACACCGACACGACCACATCCTCATAGCGATCTGTAACCATTAGATCTTTGGCAAGGCTACTGTACGATATATAAAAAAAACCTACCAAGTCCTTCTTCTGTCAAATCAATACTGACGTGGAAAAATGCAAAACCGATACCGCCTTCGTATGAACCCGCGCTGAGGGAAGTTGCCCAGCCTTTCCTTTTCAGATAAGATAAGATTGATCCAGGCCCCTCGTGACCGATTAAATGCGAAATATAGTGGGCGGGCTGAAAATTGGAGATCGTGAGAATATATACAACCTTCATCATTAGAGTAACCTTACCCGGCTCTTAAAGTACGGTGTTTGATCCGGGAATGGAAATGTGATGTCGATGGTGCGATTATCCTTGATGGACTTTATGAAAATCTGAGTCTAGGTTTTGCATCATTGATTAAAGGAACTGTAAATGCCAAATATCATGCTGTAGTCTTTCGAACTATTAACGCAACTAACAGCGCGCACTTACCATAAGCTCGCTGGGAGAAAGAGGGTGTCCTTTTGACGTAGGCACCTTAAGATCTTTATTAGGCACGTCAGAAAACTTTTCCACAACCCAGGCGGTTAACTGATCCAGGGACTCTTTTTACATATCTGCTAGTTAGGTAAACTTGAGAGATTATATACCATCCGATTACCTTGACCGAGCACACATAGTTTCATAAGGTTTGCTGAATAGTATGTTTCGTGGAACTTCAGTAATTCCTCCCGAATATCCAATCCAAGGCGGTTTGGGTTATGCATCAGCGTTTCAAGATTACCAGTACCGAAATGACGCCAAGGGTGCTCGGGATGACTTAATGACTTTTCTACTTGAGCTATGCGCCAACTATCCGATTGAATATTCTTTTTATGTTCTGTAAGACAAGTTAGAAGTATTGGCACCATAATTCCTTTTTCCTTGTTGCTATCTACCTGAATCAACAGCCCGCAATTCCCGTTCGGTGCAGCTACTTGAAAATAGTGGATCTATAAAGAAACGCGAAAATCGGTCCAGAGCGCCTTCCAACCATTGGTGCCCGACTTCGAAATAGTAATTCGTATTTTCCGCAGCAGTAAAGGCATTGGCATAGCCTTGGAAGAATAAAGGTACGGTTAATGAAATCCATCCATTCGCCGTGGACCCCTTAAAATTCATTGACGTACCTGAATGCTCAGCTAGGTATGAACAGTAATCATTTTCTTTTGGGTATTTTTTTGTGCCCATGAACAGTAAGTGCTCGCAAAAATGAGCTAGACCTTGTAAATGATCCTATGTCTATGGATAAGATATCGATGTACTCATGGTAGCTAAGCATGCTTACAGGATCACTAAGATTACCAACATGAACATCTAACGCAGCACTAGCCCGATCAGTCTCGGGATCGCTAATCAGCAAGATCTCTAGTTGATTGTTCAATCGGAGAAGACGGTATTCACGTTCATCTATAGCTGGTTTTTCTAGGGGTTTGGTGTAGATATAGAATGATTCATCCTGAGAACTAGACCATTCGGCATCGATTGAACGAGCGATCATAACAACTTGCACAGATTAGTAGAAAAAGAGAGAGGGAGAGAGAGAGAGAGAAGTGGTAAAGTCATATGGCGAACAAAAGTTCAGTAAATATCGGGTCCTGAGCAATGTCACACGCATTGGGCTGAACAGTGGACGTTTAGCCCCGCCACGAAAGCCAAACGCCATCATCGGGTATACCATCTTCATTTGGTCGCTAAGTTTGATCAGTCAAAAAAGGTTTTTCTAATTTGGGAAACCGAGATATCACAAAGGGCCATAGAAACCACAGCTGACAGTGACAATTCACACTACTTTTTGCGTTTAGTTATATCACGCCCTCGAAAAGCTGATTATCAATTGAGAAATTGTAGCAGTAATATCAGATACGCTATGGAAAAGACATTCGGTAACAAATAGTAACGAACGCAAACCTTCTATGTAGCTATTACGCATGATGGCGGCTGACAGGGTCACAAGCCGAACACAAACAAAAATGACGAAGATTTCGTTCAAACATCACAACGAAAGAGAGGACTCTTTAGGAAAGTCCGTCAGCATCTCAATCTATCAATTCTATGGTAACCTACTAAGTATCTTGGGCGCCGGTATTTCGTGAGCACACTTCGCTCAGATAGCGTATTCTTCAATGTAACAAACCAAATCAAGCTTGCACAGGATGCTTATTGGTTTGGAAATGGTCATTGACTCCGCCTTATAAAAGCTTTGGGTTGACGAACATCAAATGTTTATATTGGCTGACGAGTCTCTGCCAAATTAGAAACTGAAGTGCCCCATTGGAGAAAGGTCGCTTTTCAAAGAGTCAATGTTGATCAGTCATGCGAAGGATGTTGTAACTGTTAGTCTTTGTGATATGAAGGCGGTGAGTCGACTATGACTCTAAAACAGCCGAGGAGCGACGATAATTATTCCCCCACGAATCTGGCATTCAGGGTAGTGTCAGCTCCTAGTTTAGCTTGTTTCGGCAGTCCATGCGACAAGTAAAACTTTCTCTTTGTGTATAGCGTGAGACTACTACGGTCATATGTAGATGCTTGCAGTGATTGAAAGTATATAGAAGGAAGAATTAGCCCTTTTTATCACTCTTAAACTTTGTGGCGTAGATCAAATAGATGGATTCTCTTGACCCACTGCATAAAATTGGATGGAATCATCTGCATGACATTGACAACTTGTTGCAACAGTATTACTATGTGCTGAGACCAGGACGAGCATTCAACTTAAAAAACACAATATGAGCAGGGGACTGCATATTATAAGATCCCGAGAGACAAAAAGAATAGTAGCAGTATAACTCAACGCCCTATACAGATGGCTCTTGCGAGAATTTTCCTCACACGGCATGTTGGAAGAGAACGGTTACCATTTCTTCCTTATTGGACCCATCTATTTGTGCCGTTTATCTTTAACTTTATAGGGTCTATTAGCGTAACCATGGGACATAAAACTCTCGAATGTACAGGTACCTACAATTGTTTAATCTAGGAATTGCTCGTTTCCTTTTTAGAACCTATACACTGAGCCACTGCCATTCAACAGACATCGTGTGCTGTTCTACAGGTTTGCTGCCAACTAATCTATTTCTAAGGTGATGCACAACATCTCATAGGCCCCAGTTCGTTTCAATAATTCAATATGCTGAATGCGACAGGAATGGCTATAGCTAGCCTCGCCTTCTACCGCGCTTATTTTCTGTATTTTTTCTGTTGTACCTAACGAAGTATATTCATCCCCGTCAACTCTGTTAGTGGGACTCCGTGAAAACCTTCAACCGGATAAATATTTGATTCTATACCGTAGTATCCCGAACGCGCTTATTCTTTCACTTTGACGTAATGTCATTTGCATTACCTAAATTCCCGCTTTTTAGCAATGCACTCGCACAAGCTCGCGAGAATAACGGCGTTGCTATAGACGACATTAGAAGTGCAAGGCAATACACCTACCATGACCTTATTCATTCCGTCGCCAAAATTCGAGCCCTGTTACTAAAGGGAAAAAGGCAATATATCAGTTATCACATGTCATGGAAGACTAACTTGAAGCTATTAGCGACTTGAATGAGGAACGAGTAGCTATCCTTTGTCCAAGGTAACTAAATAGCATAGCAACTCACTGAGTGCTAACAACAAAATTAGCGGCTTTAGTTATGTTGTTGCCTTGTGGGCAGTGTGGGCGGCTGGAGGAGTAGCAGTTCCTTTATGCACCACCCATCCTCAACCGGAACAGCAATACTGCTTGGAGGATTCCCAATCAAGCCTTATTCTCGGTCATCGTGTGTTCGAAGACCGTATCGCAGCATTGGCCAGCAACACAGGATTGAACAGTTTGGTTCTAGATGATGCGGCAATCGAATTTCAAGAGGTATCGGAACGATTGGTAAAACAATCTTGCTTAAATAGCTCTGGTGAGAACTCAGTCCACCATCCCAACGTTGTTTGAAATGGATATCCACCGAAAAGCGCTGATTCTGTATACAAGTGGAACGACGGGTGAGGCAAAATATACATGCTAATTGGTTACCTTCCTTTGACTTAGATATAACGATAGGCAAACCAAAAGGCGTTGTAACAACGCATGACAACATTGACGCGCAGGTGACAGTGCTTGTTCAAGCTTGGAAGTGGACATCGAACGACAGGATTCACCATATACTGCCGTTACATCACATTCACGGTATTATCAACGCTCTCAATTGCGCTTTATATGCAGGCGCCGCAGTAGAGATGCATCCCAGATTTAATGCCGCTGAAGTTTGGGCGCGTTGGTCAGCGAAACCAACACTGACAATCTTTATGTCTGTCCCTACAGTATACGGTAAAGACAATGGCAAAGAAAGTTGATGATTTACATTTCTTTGTTTAGCCAAATTAATCAATTACTACAAAGCGTGCACCAAAGAAAGACAGGCTACGCTACGAGATGTTTGCAGACAGTTTCGATTGATGGTATCTGGTTCAGCAGCGCTGCCTGCACCACTCCTTCGCACCTGGCACAGCATTAGCGGTTGTGTATTACTAGAACGTTTTGGGATGACAGGTGCGGTATAAATCATGGAAGGTAACGCTTATTTAACTCTGGACACAGAGATTGGTATGGCCTTGAGTCAACCATACGACAATATCAATGGTAGAGTCGAGGTACGTTGTTTCTGTCTGACATGTTGTTTTAAGCTTACATGAAATATATCTAGGGTACAGTTGGCTTACCATTACCAGGGGTTCATGTTCGCTTAATCTCGGACTCCAAGTTGTCAGAACAAGACGTCACAGAGACACGAGGGATGATTGGCATGATCCAGATCAAAGGCCGCAATGTTTTCAAGGAATACTGGCAGCGTCCCGAGGCGACTAAGAAAGAATTTACGGTTGATGGATGGTATAAAGATCGTCACTCTTCCAAGCACGTATTTAAAAAGCAGCTAAAACCTGTTTTAGGTTTATCACTGGCGACCTAGCTATGCGAGTAGGAGAACATGGCGATTACCAAATTCTCGGCCGGCAAAGCACCGATATTATCAAGGTAAACTTTCACAGCTTTCAAACGATTGATTGTATATACATTTCTGGTTAGACCGGTGGGGAGAAAGTATCAGCCCTTGAGATAGAGCGTGAGATATTATCAGTTTCAGAACTTGGAGTTCAAGACGTAGCTGTGATTGGAATTGACGATGTGGAATGGGGACAGCGAGTGGCTGCGGTAGTAGTTTTGGAAAACAACAAGGTAGATGAAACGGGACCATAAACCTCTTAATGTAATGAATTTGTTTGTGCTAGGATCTCGATTTGACAACAATGAGACAACTTCTTAAACCTCGATTAGCAGTGTACAAAGTCCCACACTTGTTAAAGATTGTTCCTGAATTACCCAAAAATGCTATGGGTAAGGTCACGAAAAAGGCACTCATACAATTATTTTAATAAATACTGCTCGTAACAGCTTGTTTTTCCACCAATTTTAAAAGCTTCCTTTCTATATGCTACAATCAACAATTTTACTAGCTACAATAATCTGCTTCCTTTCTTTATTTAGGGATAGCGAGCAAGCAAAATGCATCGCCAGTGCCATGAATCCACTCTATAATAAGGGCTTTACCTATGCTTTGGCTCTGCTGGACAATAAAGGGGAGTTAGCCCCTCAGGAAGCATGCTATTACGGCTGTGGTGCACAGATCCTGACGAATACGCCCACAGCCAACTTGACTGCTCTGGATACATCATTATCTTTCCTATCCTTGGCTGGATTTTTTGAAGACAACGAATCCTATCTGGTGGTAAGCAGTCGTAGTCACGAAACCTTATTGTTAAAAACGTGGTGTAGAATCACTTAGGTTACCCAGATGAAGAAGGAGGTATGAATAGTTTTGGCTGCGGAATTGAGAGACAGCTAATAGTTTCTTTTGAACTTAGGCAATGGCATCGGATGCTTCAAGTTTCAAAAGTAGGGTGTCTCATGTGTAAAATCGTTTTTAGGCAATAACACTTCTTAGACCGAATTTATTCACTAATTATCCCTTTTCCCATTACATCTGCCAACGAGCCAAGGTAAGAGTACCAGAAGTTATTGAAGAAGATTATATTTTAACGGATGTTTATGAAAAAAAAAAAGGCTACTGTGTGTGGATTTTGGGGAAAGGTAAGCTTTCAAGAAGATATATTAGCAAATTATTTACATCGTAGAAGCAATCCATCCCTTTAGATACACGCAATGAGACAAAGCCAGTGTCAAGTGGAGATATCATAACAGTTGCATCATCTGCAGCTGTAAAAGCTGACCAGCATTCTGCCGCATCAAACCGTGGGTCAACCCCTATTGCTACTATTCCTAATAGGTCCATTGCGTCCTCACAAGAACCACAGTCCGCTGCATTCGAATCTTTCTCGAGAAGTTTTGCTTCATCCGCTGCAATAGCAAGACCTAGTGATGGCGCGTCGCTTGATATTACATTCCAAGTTGACTCGGTGAGATATTCTGTGATGGTAGCTTCCCAGATCCGCCAGTTACAAGATGCCTCCCGCGTCTGCGCGCAAGGTGTGCAAACTTTGGGCAGCCTGTCGACCAAAAATCGTGAGGACATACTTCGCTATCTTAAAGAGAGCAAATATGAACGGCTTGCGATCGGCAGCTGGAATGGCGATGATTATTCGTTTAATGGCGAGCTGTGTTTATTGCTTCGAGCAGATACTGGCATTATCTCCCAAGGTCTATGTAGGGAAGCAGATGCTGTTCTTTGTCAAATGAAATAGATGTATGCTAAATAAACATATCGGAAAGAAATGCAGCAGCTAATTGATACTCGATGGCTTAACCTGTCTGTAGAGAAGTCGTATCTATCGAAAGTGACGAATGTGGAAGATGGCTATCTTAAGATTTTTAACCCTAAAGATATTTTTATTCTAGTAATTCATATAATACATTCAACAACCAAATATGCAGTAAGTAAAGGAACTAAGGAAACTGGCGTAACAGTGACTAATCGAAGATTTGTACATAACTAATTCACGATAACATAGTCTATGGTCAATACCACTACACATGTATGTATATAACTATATGAACATAGTCAGAGTTACTTATGGTGAACAAGCGTGTTAAGAGCATGTCTGCACGAAGGCTCGCATATAAAGGATGGTTGAAGATGCGGAGATTAAATTGGGGAATTGAAAGGGAAAGCGTCTAAAAGCATGGGCTTTGCGTAGAGCAACTGTCATACAAGGTCATAAAGACCTCTCCGTAGAGAGCGCTTCTACATCAATAATGATACGTTCGTACATGATTGCTACAGAATTTAGTAGATGGTATCGCATTAGAACGAAGTAGATAACCTTTTCGAAAATTGATACCAAAATGATAGTTATTGGTGAATCTACACTGAAAAGCATTTATAAGAGCTATCGTTTCTGTAATTTTCCTACTGTCTTGTTTCCGTTTTCTTTGCCAAGTTGCCCGACGAAAAGAAAGGTACCTGGTTTTTGCACCGTAGACGGTTAGACACTAAGCCGCGTGCATACCTGAAAGCGGGACCGGCTATTCGCAACAGGGAATCCGCACGCGCTTGCACTATCGGGGAGTGACGTACCACGTGTAGGGTTCGAATTTAACTTTCAGCCACCTGTCGCTTCTGAGTGCAGCTTGATCGCTCTTTCACAGACTCTGCAAAGCATCACAGTACAAGATGTAAGGATACCTTGACCCTTCTGTATCTGTCAAGAGCGTCATCTAACCGCGTTTTGCATGTAAAAGGGCATCATCAGCCTTAAAATTGATCAATCCCAATTCCGACGTTGCTCGACGCGGTCAGGCCCTCCAGTTGAACATTACTGCCGCGATCGGTCTCCAAGACGTTCTGCGATCCAATCTTGGACCACGAGGCACCATAAAAATGTAAATAGTTGGCTGAGATCATCACTTAGATAGACCGATGATCTTGACAGATGTTCTTTGTAGGCTTGTTGACGGTGCCGGAGCTATCAAGTTGACGAAGGATGGAAAAGTGTTGTTGAGTGAAATGGTATTAAGACTGAAACTTTCATCACCCGTGTATAATGATTCTCTATAGCAAATTCAACATCCTACTGCTGCCATGATCGCGAAAGCAGCTACCGCACAGGATGAAATTACTGGCGATGGCACAACTTCCATCGTTCTTCTAGTTGGTGAGCTTCTTAAGCAAGCTGAGCGCTACATCTCGGAAGGACTACATCCTCGTGTAATTACTGAAGGATACGATTTGGCAAAGAAGGAAGCACTAAAGGTATGTCCATATTTCTGTTTTGATGTCCATTTCTGATCCACGTCAAAAGTTTTTGGAAACCTTCAAGACAGAAAAGCCTGAGATCGACCGCGAGTTATTAGTCTCTGTTGCTCGCACATCTCTTCGTACAAAGGTTCATCGTGCCTTGGCTGACACATTGACAGAAGCAGTGGTTGATGCAGTGTTGGCTGTTCACCGCGAAGGCGAACCTATTGACCTTCACATGGTTGAAATTATGAAGATGCAGCATCGCTCTGAATCTGAATCCAGGCTCGTCCGTGGTTTGGTACTTGATCACGGTGCACGTCATCCTGATATGCCTAAGAAAGTGACGGATGCTTTTGTGCTAACACTTAACGTTAGCTTAGAATACGAGAAGAGGTAATATTGTCTGGGATAAGGCTGAATTGTTGAAACCCTCTATAGTGAAATTAACTCCGGTTTCTTTTATTCCACTCCCGAGCAACGTGAGAAGCTTGTGGAGAGTGAACGTAAGCACGTTGATGACAAGATCCGCAAGATTGTGGAATTCAAAAACATTGTGTGCTCCGGGGAAAATGCCAACAAGGGCTTTATCATTATCAATCAGAAGGGTATTGACCCCTTGTCGCTTGATATCTTGGCCAAGAACAATATTCTTGCATTGCGCAGAGCCAAGAGAAGAAACATGGAACGTCTTCAGCTTGTTTGTGGTGGTGTTGCGCAGAACTCAGTGGAAGACTTAGCCCCTGAAGTGCTTGGATATGCAGGTCTTGTGTACGAACATGTTCTGGGCGAGGAAAAGTATACCTTTGTGGAAGAAGTCAAAGACCCATACAGTGTCACTATTCTCATCAAGGGCCCTAACGCGCATACGATTGCACAAATCAATGATGCTGTGCGCGATGGTCTCCGTGCAGTAAAGAATGCCATCGAGGATAAGGCTGTTGTTGCTGGCGCAGGTGCATTTGAAGTCGCATGTTCACAACACTTAGCTGAATTCAAGAAGTCTGTCAAAGGACGTGCTAAGATGGGAGTTCAAGCATTTGCTGATGCGTTGCTTGTGATACCCAAGGTGCTTGCTCAGAATGCAGGCTTTGACGCTCAGGATGTCATTGTTGCCTTGCAGGTATGATTGAATTACGCTTTTGGTTGACCTTGGCCATTTATGCAAATCTTAGGATGAACATATGGATGGCCACATTGTTGGTGTTGATTTGAAAACTGGTGATACCATGGATCCTAAACTGGAAGGTGTATGGAACAACTATCGTGTGCATCGCCACATGTTACACTCATGGTAAGTTAAGCATATTATGGGTGATAATATACTCATTTGGTCTGTAGCTCTGTCATTGCAAGCAACCTTCTGTTAGTTGACGAAATGATGCGCGCAGGAAGGACGTCCTTGAAGGCTCCTGAACCAGGACATTAGATAGGTCATACAAAAAAAGCCAATTTTCATTTGACATGCAAACACCTCCAAAAAAAATTCATGGGCAGCCGTTTACAAAAACTGACAATGTCTACTGATTGAGCAATAGAATGCCTACGTTCTTGATTGATGATAACGTATGCTAGTGGTTTTGGGAGTTTATTAAGGTTGAATATAAGATACCGATATAAAATGAGGTGGTGCTATTCTGCGAGAATTTGAGATATATCTGAGCGATGACTCACATTATACCATATAAAACATGCATACACCAGTAAAAAGAATGTTAAAACACAATATGCTATAACAAGGACGCCCAGACATTGATGTTATGTTGGCAGGTAGCTTTCGGTTGCTCGAGTCTACTATCCATTAGTTTAGCTGCCATCCGTCCTTGTGGTGCGCTAACATCACCGCTGTTTGGCACGCAATGCATCCACTAAACTTGGCCAGAGCTGCTAATAACCGACTCCTTGTATATTTATGTTGACATCAACAGACATCGGACAAAAACAAACAGCAGGCTCCGGGCAATAAAGTTTTGACATCGGTTTCTTAGGAGTTCTACCATTATGATTTTTTATAAAATTGGTTGAATAGCCATCGAAAAGAGGTAAAGTGATTATTAGAGCAACTTCTTGTTAGCGCCATAGATGCAGAGAGCCAGTCTAAGTCCAAAATGATGATCAAGGTAGCACCTTGTTCACCCTGGTTTCTCGGGATCATTATTACAAGAATTTGACCAACGCCAAGCACATTAGAGACTATCATTTGCAATTATCCACATCAGACCTTTTCTTTGTTTCACTTTTGGCTATGTGTACGTTGCAGATTTCAGTATGGACAAAATCTTTTCTCGTGCCCCGTATCTACGATTCCCGAAGCAAACGGATCTCGAATTCCATATGTGAATCACCATAGTAGGAATACTTCCAACATTTACGGAAGCAACTGTTTGGCTTTGTTTATCCTGCTATGCATAAAAGAAATGCGTTTTCCAAATTCTCATCGATTCTGTAGGTCATTTAAATCATCATTATTTGCATCAACGTGTTTTTCCAGGTCAAAGGTCTGCAGTTCACATAGATGCGTCCTGTTGAGTGCAATAGGAAAATCATGCATACAAGGGGTGAAAAAAAGGGCGCATTGGATGCGTGTATCCTTCCTACATAGGGGGCCTGCAATGTTTTTTTACTACCGTTTTCTTTATCATTCTTGAAGATGATATCAACTATGGATGTATAAAAGGCCAAACCGGCTCAAACTGAAAGAAAAACAACTAGAAGGAGAACGGAAAACACGTTGCAAATAAGATAAAACTTGAAAAGAGGGATTAGGATGATGAAGCGGCTTAGGGCGAAGTGAGATTTCTATGGTCAAATTCGTTTGGTTTTGCATCATGGGTTTGGTTTTTTTAGGTTCGTCTTTCAGCTGCTATCTTCTCTCTGACAGCGATAATGTTCTGCTTGATCCAGTGGTCTTTTTCCCGTAGTTCTTGCTCCTCCCTTCTTAGTCTTGCAATCTCTTCCTTTAGTTGTTGTTCTCGTGTCAAGAGCGTAGCAGTGGATGGGTCACGCTTCAGTCCACCATAATCGGCCCTATCATCCATCATTCTAGGGGGCATCTTGCTGCGGTGATAGGAATTCGCGATTGAGTCTGCCATTGATGGTTGAGGAATGCGTTGGAAAAGAAAAAGAAAGGTAGAAGAAGGAAGGGATAACCGGAAAAGGTCGCATGAATTGTAAGATTATTTTATACTCACTGAACGAAGCAACTCCTTTCCATCGAGTCAACTCCTTTTTTGCTAAAGACGGTTACACAAGTTCTTTTTCCGTCTACAGGACGAGAAGCTCACCCTGTTTTGGACAGTTGATCATGAACGTGGCCCCTTCAGGGGACAAAGCGTAATTCACCACACACAGTTACGTTATCGAGACCCATGATCCGGTGGAACAGAAAGGAATGTCCATTAAAACCATTCAGAAGATCCTAGTAGACAATCTCGTATCGGAAATGCTTGCAGATTAAAGTTATGCAAGTGATATCGCAAACAAACCAATAAGCCATCTGATCTATACCTCTAATCCTCTGGTCAATATACTCCTCTCAGCATCATCCCTTGGCGAAGAAACTAGATAAATCACGCCAACGATACGCAACGTTTTGGCTACTATTTAGGCTTAAAACATTGCGAAGTCGCAATCTATGCAGCTATTACCAAAATTAAAATACACTTTTTCAATGATTATTGCGAACTTTGCAGCATAGGATCGAACTTGGTACAGAAGGTTCGATAGGTAAATCAGCAACGACGAGCTGATATACTCCTTCAGCTGGTCCTTATATTTTTCTTGCTGTCGTTTGTGCATAATTTGGCTTGGACGCCAGGTAGCTTATGGCTTATCCTATGCAGTCCTATGACGTTCGTTACCCCATCCAGTTGAGAACGTCGTGGCTTTGATACAGCAAATGAAGCAGCGTTCGGGCTGCTGCGACAAGCTGCGCTTAGGTGGGCTTGGCTACAGAAAGAACAGGAACAGTCATGGATCGATAACGGAGCCTTTGAAAGCTTGCGCGCGTAACCTTGCATTAGAGAAAATTGGGTAACTATGCAACTACTGAACGAGAGCGGTCAAGGAACACCATATCTAAGTTGCCAGACATGGGCATCTTGCTTTTTCCCTTTCCATAGTTGCACCATAGCCTATAGGCTGGAGACGCGATCAACAAGACCAAATTACCGAGTTCTTTGCGCAGATTTCCTGAAAAGTTATAGAGAAGTACCGTTTCAAGGCTTATCGCACAAAAACCTTGTTTGCTTTGCCTAGCATGCGATTATATCTCAGCTGTTGCGGTACAAATAAAGCAAATGCGAACTTGCAGACTTTCCTGGAAAAAATTTGTAAAAAGCATGACAATACGTCTAGCATGGGTTGGTATATCTTATTGCATACATGGCGAGCTCTTTTTCCTTGTTTATGAGTAAAGAAAGAGTGGGGAAGAATGAAAAACGCAATCATATTTACTTAGTCAGCGTCAGGTATTGAAAGTACTTCTTCCTCGTCCACACAGTTGGTGATTCGAGTCAACCAGCGATACACGCCTCTGACCGCAAAATCGCCTACTGCCACACCTAGCGTGACCCACCGCAATGTCCAAAGCGGTAATTCGGCCACAAATTGCTTGGAACTGTATCCTGCGATATCCTGTGAATTATCTGCATGGAAAGCAAACAAATTGAAATGTATCCAGAACAGGACGACCAATGAGCAACAGTAACTGAGCAAGAACCCTTTCAGCAGGCGCGTTAGACGTCTTGTCATGCTGTCAAACCGGGCCATATCGGGTTCCACGTCGTCAGCGTCTTGATCTACAGGACGGTCTTGGCCGGCCAAGATGATGTCAAACATATCGTTAAGCACCTTGTAGGTAAACCAGATATTATTGATGCTTCCCAGTAGAAAGAATCCGAGATGCAGATGCTCGCATTGGCACAGAATGACGCGCCATAGTCTGTCATCTGAAAATGGAAACAAAAAGTAGTACAGCACCCGGCTGGAAAATAAGGCATGGTTATCTGAGGATGTGTTCGATCGAAAGCACACAGGAAATGGAGAATATAGAGCGTGTAGATTTGCGCTGCTGTCAAGTTTATCCGTATCGAAAGAGATGGTAGACGGCGAAATTAGTAGGGTTCTTAGAGATGATAGAAAGCTACGAGAGAATAGATGATTGGACCATGTACTGAATGCCCAAATGTCGTTTGGATGATTTGATATGATCACAGAAAAGTGAATGAACGATTTCATCAATGTACCTAACAAGACTTGTCAGAACAGTTTGACAGGTTACTGCATTGATTGCATTCTACCCGCTGGTATCAAAATAAGGATGACAATTAAGATCGTCATTATGACTTTTACGTCTAATACGCATTGTTTAGCTTATTTTCTATTTCTCCACATCATTTGTTCTAAACTTACATGTATAGTTCAATAGGGCCACCCATAGCCTCCTTTGCTTCACAGAAAGCTGCTGCTTACAAAGAGTGCAGCGGTATAAATCGGTTTCTCTTCCGCTTTGTGACAAAGACTTGCGCCAGGAAGCCATGCAACTTGCGTGAACATATTTTCTGTATAAAGGTGTCTTTAGAATCGAAGTAGTAAAAGACCAAAGGATGTTACATGGAGCCTTTGCATTTGCAGGGAGAAATGAGACATGAGAGGTCATCCTTCTCAAGACATATTTTACAGACGCGAGTGGAAGGTAACACCTCTGGCTGGCTAGATGGAACATTTGTCATTGTCAAGACGAACCAAAAGGCCTGTCGAATGCGCAAGGCAGGAAAATCCAAAGTGATCGGAGTCGAAAAAAGATAACATGCAGCGACATCCAATCCTTTCACTTCGGTGTTCCTTACAGTCACCCAATACCACAGTGATATAAAACCTCCTACTGTTCCCCTTGTAGAAAAATATAAAGAGAAGAGGGGAGAAAAGAAAAGGCTACAAGGAATAAAGAGTCAAGCATTCCTAATAAATCAATGTTCATCTGCCAATTATGATTATTTATTCCACGTTTGTGTCACCGAGATCTCTTTAGTAACGACGACATGGATGACCACCATGACGAACGGTTAGAAGACCGATGTCCATAGATCTCATCGTCCTCAAGCCCTAACGTCATCCGTTCTCCAGTGCCAGGAAAACCTCCTGCACGTGTAGACCAATCTGTTGATTGTCGATACGGATCGGCGTAGAACTCTTCGTTATAAAGCTCATTCCGCTGCCTCTTGAGTAGAATCCCTTTCTTGTATCTCCTTCGCACAAACACAATACCAGCCACGATCAATGCCAATCCACCTAGCCCGCCTACTACGCCACCTACAATATCCGCAATGTTGTTTGAACCGTTTAGTCCTCCGAAATTACCATTTGCATCAGTAGCCAGGGTCGGGATTACGGTTCTACAACGGTCCTTAGCAAATGCTTGCACAGCCACCCTTCAGCTAACCTTGTGGGTATCACTGTAGTAACAATGATAGTACTTCCGTTGGATACGACTCGAGTTACCGTTTGTATGTTCGTGGTAATCGTTATCATTGTTGTCTTTGCATTGGGTGGAAAGGTGAAGCTTGGGGTCATACTTGGAGAACTTTCACTTCTTGGCGTTGTTGTTGTCACTGGTGTTGATGTTGGACTTTCGGTTCGAGATACTGTCGTGGTAGTAGCATCAGACGTTGTGGTTGTGGACAATGACAAGGTGGTAGGATCTCTATAAACATATGATCGTTTAGAGTGATGAAGGATGGTATGACTCAAGCATATACAAACGAGGTAGTTGCTGATCTAGTTGACGTCTGTGATGAAGCTATCGTGCTGGATATATGAGACGTTGTTGTAGTTAATCCTGCGGTGGTTGTGCTTGAGACTGCGGTTGTCGTTGGTGTTTCCGAGGTGGAAGATAGGGTAGGATTTTGAGTAGTGGTCTGTGGTATGTTGGTGATGGGATCAGTCGGGGGCGCAACAGAGGTTGTCTGTGGAGCCGCGGTGGTTTCAGGCGGGTGAGTTGACCCGGATGCTTCCGGCGACGTAGCCATGCTTGCTGTATCTTTTGCAGCAGTTGTACTTGCCTGTCCCGAACTGGATAAGGGTATGTTGAAAGAAGAGGTAACTGGACTTGTATCCAAAGAGGACATATTTCGAACGGAAGAAGAAAAGGAGAAGAAAAAAAAACTTCAACACGAACTGTTTCTACGCGATGCCGCATATTTTTAGACTCCAGCCAAATCTATTTTTATATTTACTCATGATGATCCTTCTGTCCTACCCACCCAACGCTTATTACAGGTTGTTTGACCTTACTTCTCTTTTCAGAACGGTCACACAACTTTTCGATGACAGTTAGCGGCATATAAAAATCCAATGTATTGTCCATAAATCAATTGTTATCCCGATCCCTGACATGGCTCCTATAAAGAAAAAGAAAAGACGTAACTGGATGATAAGCACGCATACACTGATAAATACATCTACGCTAAATGAAAAAAAAGAGCTGATGAAGTTGAATCCCTAAAGAAGTAGCCAGCATCAAGCCAGTATAGACCATAAAGACATAAAAGCATCGGATCACATCCAATATGGCAGGATCAGAGATTGCATGGCGTTACAAGAAGCTGATCTTCATGGAATCTGCTTAAAATTTGCAGAATCTCTCCAAAAACTCCTGGTTTTTGAACGCACCTAAAGATATTCTGAAGACAAATGAAGAGATTGGAAGATTTCACGCAGATCTTTTTTTGACAAGGTTTATAGACATATATGGAAAAGTGGTGATATCATGCAGATATCCTAAAGAGTCTATATGAGCATTTCCCCATAGTGTTAGCGTAAAGTCTTTGAAAATTATATTAGCACAGCACTTCACGAGCCAATCAGCTACTCGCTAGCCGGAAATATGATTACTTGTTCTTGGCAAGAAGTAGCAATAGTATCTTAGTTCATTCACTTCTAGCAGGACACATTAAAGCATGATAGTTAAGGAAAAAAGGTCAAGAACATAGCGTATAGCCCCCCAGATACTATTGGTTGACAGTACAGTAACGTTAGAAAAGGAAATATCGATCCTGAGACTCGGCGGATTTCAAGTAAGGTAATAGTCACGGACAAATTATCTCTTCTTGAATCTTGTTCCTCAGATGTTATATACAAAGCACATAAAAATTATTTGTTTACGTTCTTACGCACTCAGAGTTGCATCTAGCTATAAGATTGTCAGATCCAACTGATTTTGGCAATTAATAACTGAAATCTTGTTATCATGCTGCTTCTGGTACGTTTGTGTCTGGTTAATGTGTAAATACGAAAACCGTATGCTACTGATGTTACGTGGCATATTCTTTTCTTTACTTTGTAGTTTATCTGGATATATATATATATATATCAGAGGTTTGCAAAACGGATAAACTATGAAGGGATGCTCACGGAAGTTAAAACAGCCTAGTTTAGCGTTCGTCAGTTATGGGCTAAAGACAATCGATCCTTTCTTCCACCAGAGCGAGCTTGGAATGTATTAAGATTGGGTATGATTGTAGCCACTTCGTACGAGTGACTGTATAATGATAGTTGTGCAGAGGTTTAATGAGTTGTTTGACTCCTTCGAATCCAGCAAATCCTCGGCTGGAAAACGTTTTGTTCCCGGTGCCACCAATTTTCGGTAAGTCGGCTCAGTCCTACAACTATTGCGTTTCTATCTTGTGCCTGGTTTTAAAGGTGCGTGGATTCTTCTGGAAAGCTCTGAAAAGAGTAAATATTATTCCTACACTTGCAACAACAGTTCTTATGGCAATGAAGGTTGAGAGAACTGGGACCTGTCGCTATGACAGGAGTTATCAGGACCTTTGCCTCAGGTAAGAAAAACAGCTACTCGGAAGCTGAGAAAGGATTTTGACGCTTTTACTTGGGTCACAGTTGAGTCTTAGATTCTGGTGCCGTTAGCTTCAATGCACTGTAAAACGTAGGTGTTCTTGAATGAAAAAGAAAAAAGCAAAGGCACGACCCTGCATTATTTTGCATGTGATAGAGTAGGACATGGGAGATAATCCTATACGAGAGTAGACAGGAACAATAATTGGAGAAGTTATGGGCTCAAGACATGAAGTCTTATAGAAACAAAAACCGAAAACGAGATACAGCTGATCCGTTGTTAGTATTACTGGAAAAAACCACAAGATCAATCAACCAACATGAGATAATGAGCGCTGACTCCTTTTCAATGTCGAGTAGCTATCAACGACTTAATTACGCGAGAAATGATTAGACGCATGTCGATCGAAAATATCAGGAAGCTATACCATTTGGGGAGTGTTGGACCGCTATAAGACAGTCTTTCTACGAGAAATACAATGAAAGAGTCCATGCTAAGTGTGCAAGCGGCTATAAGGAATGCGTCAACTGAGCCAAATATCCGGGTTTACTTGGGATGGAGCACTCTGAATGTGTCGATCTGGTTTATGCGTGTACGACAGCGATCTATATGAACGACATTCTCAATTTCAATAACAGTATTCTTTTCTTGGAAACCTGTAAATAGTCGGTCAGGAGGACAATAGAAGGGACGGTCTTTTATTACTTTCATGGTAAGACCCTGCTACGTAAGTTCAGCGGTCTACTGAATAAGTTCGTATCCAATACTGATCAGAAATAAATAAATTCATGAAAGAAAACTCCCAAACTCTTGAAATGTTCACTTGATGCCAAAATGCGCTGTATCTTGACAACTTGAGTTGTGTTATAAGTGTACTTGAACCTATTTCAGACTTTTATCACTGCTGCACACGCTTAAATTAAAGATGAACAAATACCTAAGTCTGGCGTAAGTCTACAGGCAGATAGTCGTCGTTTAGGGAGGGATTATATTGGTTATGTCGACTGCGGACATCACATCGTTCGTTTGATTTGCATTGCAGACTCACTCACGCACACACACACAAGAGATACAGAGACAAAGATAGAGGATGATAGCAATTATAGAATGCCGTAGTCACTATCGTTATACCGATAGCTTTGCAGTATTGGATAGTCGTCTTCTTTAAGAAATAACCTTCATCATCCACCAGAATGAGACCTGTTTCCTGATACGGATGTTTCTGCTTTAATAATATTCTCATCAAGTTAAAGACTGAATTCAGGCTAGATGAACTATGGCTTTCGTGGGATGTTTGAGATGGAGAAAACACATAATTGAAGTTATTGCTTTATGCCATGTTGAGAGTATTAGCGAGGAAATTTTTTACTGGTTGCATAACGTTCTATTCTATAAAACGACAGGAATACAGAGCTGCTAAATTTAGTCTAACGAGCAAACAACAAAAGGTCAGCTGGCTACTTTTGTTGCACAATCTTTTGTTTCGTATTACTTGTCCACGATGACCTGTCGAATGAATTCATGGTACGTTGTTAGGGGAAGAAAAAAGGTTACAGACTTATGGTCTAGTGCAACGGGAGTTTCAGACAAGAAGCATTTCTGACGTTTTCTCTCGAATGATCAAAGATGTTTTACTCCAGAAGGAAACAGATGATGCTTGTTGTATTGCGCCCCTTACATCCTCCTGACCGTCTCTTGTATCCACGTGTAGTCTTTGTTTACAATGGTGATCGCAGCCAAGTAGAACGTTGAGAATGAAAATTAAGGCCGCGCTTTATCTTCGGATGACCATTTTCCGAAATGATAACGACACCATATCCTTTTTTTTGTCTTTTTCACTAGAAGCTTTTAAATTACTCCTTTTGGTATTATATTCGGAATAACTCATTACAAAAAGAAACCGTTTCCCACTCCAGGGGATGGAACAAGTGATATGGTTTCATAGTAGCTGTATGGTTGTTTTGTTTACTATGTAAGTGAGAATTAATTTTGATTTACCCCGATATATTTGTTCGTTGTCTATGTTAGCTATTGTAAAGTGAGTGAACTGTGCGTAGATTGAATGACCCTTTGGAAGGAAAAAAAAAGAAAAAACAAACAATCAAGCCATGTGAAGTGAATTGAAACGGTAAGAATAACAAAAAGAACAAGAGAAGGCGCGCCCTGGACGAAATTGAATTTAAATGAGATGTAGCACGAATGAGTAACTTGACACACGGCTCACAGATAGCAGCTTATACAAAAAAGGGCTTGAAGCTATAGAAGGATAAGTAGGATAGATTGACAAGAATGGTTCGTTTGAAATGCATGCTGTATAGAAAGAGAAGGGGAATGCTTAGTCGAGATAAGAAGTACATTGAAGACAAACGATAGAATTAAAGTTCATGCGGGTGAAAGTTTTCTTGACTTGTTTTTGTATGGCCGTTTATAGCTGTGGAGAAGTCATTTTTAGCCTATTGTACTTATTTTGCGATTCATTTCTCTCTTTCCGCAAATTCAGATTCTCGCAGCTGTGCCTCATTATGAAGCACTCGGAGGAACCCATGTTTTAAAAAGCGCTTTGCATTTCTCTTTTTATCTCGAGTTCTTCTTTCTTTCATTCTTCTAACTTGCATATTACCACCTGTTATTGAGTAATTTCTATTTCTTTTCTTTTTATTTTCCTCCCCTTTTGAAACAAAGAAAAAAAAAGTATTACGCAGTTTGCCAAAAACAGAAAACACAAACTATTTAATGCGTTATGGGGAGCAATATAAGTCGACCTACCGATGAGCTGGATGAAAGCGTACTCCGACCAACAGCACATCTACGGAAACAAAATGTATCAATAAACAACATTTCAACAGTACAGCAAAGTTACCCAGATAGTCAAGATAACCTCGTTGCTTCTGCAAATCCATCACCGCCTACTTCTTCATATAGCGACACAGATCATCCGCTCGATGAGAATCCGATATTGGTTGATACAAACCATCATCACAATAGTAACGGACAAGAACAACTCACCGATATATCAAATTTAAATGAATCAGCAGCTGCGCCATCCCAAGAAACACGTACAACACCACCAAGGAAACGAACTCGCTCACGCCGGGTTTCACAAACACGACATTCGCAACGTATACTGTCATCCATATCATGTGCAACAAGTGACAGTGGTCACAGTGGATGGACTTGGTCAGGTGGTCTCTTCTCTCAAGTCGAACCTGCCACTTCGTCTTCTATTACCACAATCACGGATTATTCTACCATATCACGTCGATCTATGTTTTGCCAAGAATGGCCAGATGATACCCTTTGTGCCGCAACAGCTGCAAGTGCACGGCCACCATCCATCTCCACATCAACGACAACGCTAATAAATGATAGCAAACCAGATCCATTGCCTAATACGGCAGCTGCAATGCATGATGATATCGACCCGAATCAAACATTCGAGTCCTTAGTCCTATCCACTGAAGAGGACCTCATATCACCAAATCAGATAACCGAACAACTCAAGCAATATCCTGACCGTGCCTATATCATCCTTGAAAACGCCTTTACAAAAGCAGAGCAATTGAAAAACGATCAGCTACGTGAAAATCTGTTTTGCGTTGTGGATGACTGGAGCAAGAAGACAGACAATCCGACTTTCCAGATGTGGATTGCCCGCTGCCAGATCCAAGGCTGGGGAACCTCCGCAGATCCATCAACTGGTTTTACGACCTTGAAAGACCTTGCCCAAAAAGGCTCCTGGCAAGCTTTCTATCCACTTGCGCTTTGTTATTTAAACGGCGTTACCGTTCCATCATTGACTTCTGGAAATGCTTCCACCGCTACATCACCCAATACAGAAGGTTCACTTTCCTTCATCCAAACCGTGGATAAAATCGACGCCTATCGTTGGTTCAAATCTGCAGCAGAAATCGAATGTACAGAAGAAACAAGATCTATCGTTGCCCGTGCCCAATACCGCGTAGCATCTATGCTTTCCAAAGGCGACGGAGTCATTGAAGACGCTGAAAATGCGCTCAAATGGTTTCTGAAAAGCGCTGAAAATGGAGACAAGTAAGTGGATCCCTGTATTAACTTGAACTGATCATTTCATATTATAGATATGCCCAGTACATGGTCAGCGTGCACTTTGAATATGGCATCGTCGTGGAAAAGGACGTTATGAAAGCAAAGAAATTCCTGCTGAAAAGTGCCGAACAAGGCTTTGCAGACGCTCAGGCTGCCCTTGGAATTCATTATGTGGAACAAGAACAATATAGCGAGGGCAAGCTGTGGTTGGAACGCGCTGTTCAGCAGGTAAGATCACAATTTCGTCCCACTCACTCTAAACTTGCTCCTAACATTTTTTCTTCAAGAACAATCGGCGGGCGCTGTTAAAGCTAGGCGTCATGTACGAGTTCGCTCAAGGCGTAGTGCAGAGCAACGATAAAGCGATTACGTATTATCGCCAAGCAGCCATGCTGGGTGAACCACGAGCGCAATATATCCTAGGTCTTCATTACCGGTTTGGCACACTTGGTTTACAGCAAAATTATCAAGAGGCTGGGAACTACTTCTCTCAATCAGCAAGGGCTGGATATGCATCCTCTCAGAGAATCCTTGGTTTGATGTACGTACAAGGACTTCTTTCTGAGGACGAAACACGCAATCGTAGCAGAAATGAAAAGATCGCCCTGCTTTGGTTCCGACGGGCAGCTGCTCAAGGTGATGTACGTGCGCTTGGACTCGTTGGCTCATGTTATGAAAACGGATACGGTGTTCCCGTGAACAAAGAAATTGCGCTTGATTGCTATCGGAAAGCAGCTCGTATCCCTGGTCCATCACAGAATGCTGCTCAGTTTGCCCTGGGTCTCCTCCTGCATCATATGGGAAGACATCGAGATGCCCTAGACTGGTTTATACGTGCTTCAGGACCATGGGCAACAGAAGATCAATCAGCCCGGCCTAATTATCGACTGGCTTCGCGCTCTGCAGCGCTGATGGTTGCACGCTACCAACTTCATGGATGGGCCGGTATAACCAACGATCAGAAATCCGCTTTCCGGATCTTGGAAACCTTGGCCAAACAAAGCGATCAAGACAGTCGTGCTCATTACTGGCTTGCCGTATGTTACGAAGAAGGCATTCCTTTTGTATGTGAAATGGATAGATCCAAGGCGTACCATCATTATTTGATCGCTGCCAACTTGGGATATGCCGATGCGGAATTCCAGGTGCCGTGTTTAAGCGTTTTGCTCTTTATCAAAATACCCCATATTTATCGTTTAGCGTAGGTTGCCTTAATGCTTGCTAACGGCCAAGGAGTGGCTCTCGATCGATCTAAAGCTTTCTATTGGTATGAACGTTCAGCACAAAAGGGCAATAAGACGGCTTTGTATAGTCTCGGCCTCTATTACCTAAAAGGGCTCGAGCATGTACAAAAAGACCTTACCCGTGCACGCCTCTACTTTGAAAAGGCTGCACGTTTAGGTGTCCCGGCTGCGATGTCTGCGTTTGCTTCGCTCTGCAAACTAGCTTTTATGTCCAATTTCAACGACCTTACTTCAGCCCAGAAGGATGATCTCGATAATCAACGTGAACTAGCTGTGTATTGGTTCCAAAAGGCTGCATCCTTAGGGGATCCTGTTGCACAGCGAGAGCTGGGTATCCTCTACGACGCCGGCGTAGGTGTCATTCAGAGTTATGAAAGAGCATTTGACTTTTTACAAAAAGCCTCGGAGCAAAACGATGCGCAGGCTACCTTGCTGCTAGGGAGCTATTACCAAAATGGGCTTGCCGTTGAAAAAGATTTGACGCGAGCCATCGAGATTTACCACAGAGCTTCCGAACTTGGTGCACCAGTGTAAGCATTACCAAAGATAGTTGTCATTGGTTGCTAATTTCAGCCGTTCTTTTCTTTAATATTGCAGTGCCGCTTTTGCTGCTGCCCAAGTCCATCATACCCTAAGTCAGTATGAACAGGCGTACATGCAGTACAAAAGGGCAGCCAACGATCCTCGCCTTGCAAACACCAGAATTAGCCGGACCTCCAAATTCATGGTTGCCCGTTATATTTTAAGCTATGTCCCTCATAGTGAAAACGCTGCTAACAACACCGAAACTATGACTTCAACTATTGGCGATGACATGACTAAAAAGGATGCGTTCCATATACTCCATTCTCTTGCTACGGAGGATCATTTCGGCCTTGCATTTTTCTGGCTTGGTAAGCGCTATTGTTGTTACGCATCTTGCATTAAATCTCAGATGATTTAGCCGATTGTTATCGTCAAGGAAACGGAGTCAGCGCTAATATTGCCGAAGCCATGCGATGGTATACCGTTGCAGCCAATGAAGCCGGTGACATAGAAGCGATCATGACGTTAGCAGATATCTATGAGCACGGCAAAGGCGTTGAAATGGACGGGCCTTTGGCGTTCAGATATTATCAACAGGGAGCTGAGTACGGCCATCCGGAGGCTCAGCACAAGCTAGGTAAGTTTCAGATCGTTTTTTAAGTATGATGAAATGCATTGTTTAACGAACCATTCTGTAAAAGGAATGGCATATTGGCGAGGCCTATACAATACGCCGATCAATCTTGGTGATGCAGTCATTTGGTTTACTCGGTCAGCTGCTCAAAAACATGCCGTTAGTCATTGGGCTCTGGGACAAATGGCCATGGAAAATGGAGATCATGACGTCGCTATTGCGTGGTGGCAAAAGTCAATTGAATTGGGTGATGTCCCATCCATGCGCTCACTTGCCCGACTTTTACTGCAAACGCCACATGACGAGAACGAGCAAAGCAGCCGACTGGGAGAGGCTATGGAGTTGTTGGCAGACGCTGTTCTTAAAGGGGATGCCGAGGCGCTTATGCTAATGGGTCAGGTTCATCAGGTCCGAGCAATCAATCGTGCCGATAGTGATAAGAACGAAGTGAAAGATATGGAAGAAGAAGGGGATGACCTCGAGGCGGTAAAATGTCAGGAAGAGCATGAACTCGCGACGCGGTGTTTCCAACAAGCCGCTGCCATGGGTAATGTGGAATCCATGTATTTAGCCGCTGAGTCATGGCATTCGCAACAACAATACGCAGCTGCGTTGGAATTTTACAATCGTGCTGCCGACCATGGGCACTTACTATCACGAGTTATGCGTGCAAGATATTACCTGTCAGGGTTAGGTGGTGTGCAGGGTAATCCTGAAGCAGCGCATAAAGTAAGCTAACCTATTTGCAGCTCCGCTAGTTCGATTCGCTGACTAACAAAATTTTGTTCGTTTTTGACACAGGAATTGCTGGAATGTGCGAAAGAAAAGGATTGTAGCGCCGTAGCATTCAATACGTTGGGTCAGTGTAGTGAATTAGGGTTAGGCACGCCTCAAGACGATCAACTGGCGCTAAAATGGTATCGCCGATCGGCCGACCAAACTCGGGACGCCGAAGCAATGTATCGGATCGGGCGCTTATTTTCTCAGGGCCGAGTTCCGCATAATGAGACGCATAACGACCTTGCAGCTATGAAATGGTTCCAACATGCTATTGAAGCCGGAGACCATGCACTAGCACATTATAACCTCGGTGTGCATTTATCTCGTGGTGTTGATGATAACGAGGGACGTACCCTTATTTGTCGAGATCCTGTACAATCATTGGCTCATTTTCGCAAGGCGGCCGAACAGGGTGTGGTGGATGCAATGATAGAGCTTGGTCAAACTTTATTAAGTGAAGAAGAGGAAACGACGTTAGATGAACAGTGCGAGGGATTTCACTGGCTTGAACGCGCCGCCCAATCAGGATCACGACTAGCCCAGCGTGAACTTGGAAAGCTTCATCACTCTGGCAAAGATATGACTGATGGCACCTGCGTGGTCCCACAAGATTTTGAAAGAGCATATGGATACTTCTGTGATGCTGCGCAGCAGAAGGATAAGACGGCCACGCTATTTCTCGGTATTTATCATGAACACGGAATCCACGTACCGGCCGACTTGGAGCTGGCTAAGGAATGGTACGATATCGCCGTAAAACTTGGCTTACGCCAAGGAGGCTGGTGGTTGGCTGAATTAGCTTTAGCTCAGCTGCTGCACCAAGACACGGAGAGTCGGCAGGAAGCATATCGATTATTTAAGGCTGCCTACGAACATGCACCAGCCCATCAAAAGACAACGCCCGCTATTATGTTGTCTCGTTATAGACTGCATGGATGGGGATCCGTTCCAGTCCAGTCAAGAGAAGCTGCGGCTGAACTGATCCGACTCGCGGAAGAAGGAGAAGCTAAAGTGTTCTTGGAAGTTGCTCAATGCTACGAATTTGGCATTGGCGTGGAAACAGACTTAGCCAAAGCATTTGAGTGGTACCACCGCGTCATTCAAACGCAGGATGACAATGATATGTTGGATGAGGAAGACCAAGAAGATGTAACGGAGGCATTATTTCGACTATCTGAATTTTACAGGAAAGGATCAACAGTTCCTGTCAACCCAGAGGAGGCCGAGAGGTTGTATCGTTTGGCCGAAAAGCAGGTAAATAACCCTCTTTGTTTTCTTTTTTTGGGTTGATGCAAGTTAAACCTGGATTATTCACGATGATGTAGGCACATCGATAGGACGCAATTATTTATGTCACAAATCATGTTAATTTATGCCTTTTTGTTTATGTACTAAACCTTATGTTCTGTAGTTAAGTTATATTTTTGTTTAACTTGCATGTATAGTACCGTAGTTGCTTTGTCTTTTCTCTTACCTTGTATCAATCAATATCCAGTAATGTAGTTTAAATTGTCGCTTTTCCCATCATCTGGAAGCGCTATTTTTGGCATTATGATTTGCACTACATGCGGTTCTAGATAATACCAGATTTGCAGTTCCGGCTGTTTGTCACTTTTTCCCTGGCGCGAAAGCCATCCGAAGGATGGCTAGGGGATAGTGGTACAAAGTGGAACGGGGAAAAAATAACCGGTAGAACGAAAGTGGCTGTGTACATATCCAGAAGGGCCTACGTGTATTTCCCAAAAAGGCAGTGTCGAGCAGAGAAATCCGCTTTGACTGTAATAAGCGGAGAAGGAGAATAAGAACAATGTACAAGTGTTCTACTGCTAACGGAAATGTGAGAATTTGTAATGCAGCAAAATCTTGCAAAAAATGTGGTATGTTCATGTGTAAGCTGCATAATAGAATCCGCTTTTCTATCGCATGCCGTAGTAAGTAGTCCGACCCAGAAAATAACCAAGACGGGGTCGCGTCATGTGGAACCATGAATTGGGATAGAAAGCTTACCACGTTTTCTTGTGCTCCGCCAAATAGATGAAATTTCTGGGCTCGGCACTGAACGCAAGGAGTACACTTACAAAAGCCGCTTGCCTGCAGGTTACCCCTGGTGTCTCGATATTACGTTATGATAGCAATGGTTTGTAACATGGTAAACTTGTTCCTGTGCTGCTTGGCAACCATAACACAATAAATAGACCGTAATAACGTCAAGCGAAAGGATAAAGCCCAAACAACAGAAACTCTAAATGTAACTCCGAATCAAGTCTTTAAATACATAAGTACTTGGCTGTCTTTTTTTTAGATCACTTTTCATACTCTTTTCATACTCTCTCCAACATTTGTAACCATGACCAAATTGTCCATTCGTAATATCCTCAAGTTGGGAAAAAAATCAAAAGATTCTAGCAAGACTTCTTCACCGACCTCATCGGTGGCTTCATTGTCTAGTGGTTCTACAACTTCAATGCCTAGGACCCCACCTCATGGACCTGTACAAGAGACGCGTGGCATCTTCCGTACATTGGAACCAGTCTGGTATTATCATGCATCTCTTACCTCTGGTCAGCAAGAACTTTCCAAGGATGGGTGGATTCCCTTTGACGAAGGATCCCAACAGCAATTGGAATCTGCTTATTATGACGCCAAACCTTCCTGTATCCTTCCACAGACGCCATTAGGGCCTTGCACTGTCTTTATGGTTGAGCGTCGAAAGATCCAGCATACACACGCGTCAACGAACAAGCGGCGACCGACTACCATGTTAGCTCCACCTTCACAACGCGTGAAAGAAAGATTTGCTTCGATGCCTTCATTGAATGCTGCGCAATGGACTGACCACGAAAAGGAATTGCCTCCCCTAGGCACTGTATTGGACTTGAATAAGATGGTCCGCAGAGCAGTGGCTCCTGTCTGGTGGTATGAACAGGATTCCTTGGACGGGACCAAGGGCATGTGTCGTTTTGATTACAAAAACCAAGCTCGCCTAGAAGCGCTTTCCGATGACCGATCAAGGCTGGTCCTGAGTGATGAAGCGTTTCGACAACCTTTTACAGTAGTTCTTGATATAAGCAAATCCCGCGATCAAAGAGAAGAGATGCGTGGCTTCATCTATCTTGACCCTTTTGTGCCAGAGGACGATTATCTAGAGAAGCCCATGAATCCCGAATACTTTGAAGACCAAGCCTTTTCCCCATTCCTAAGCCGCCGTTTCTCGATATAAATTCCTCCTCCCCGATCTTTATGATATGGTATCTCCTTCATCCTTTCGTTGTTTTTTTTCTTAATATTCCCTCCTTTGCATTTTAAAAAGTCATTCTGTACCTTTTCATTCATTATCTTAATTAGATTTTGTATATAATATTATTTCTTGTCCTATTAAAAAAAGATGGATACAAAAAACTTCTTCTTTGTTTTTTCTATTGACGAAAATAGCAACGCCTTTTTTTGGGGAAAAGACAGAACGAGTTAGAAAAGAGATGCGTTCCGCTATAACGTAGTACAAACTGATCAAACGGGAGTACTTCGATAGTATGAAAAATATGACGTTGCTTTTCGGCTACATCTTTGTTAAATAAGTTTTCTCATGTATATTTCTTATTTTTTTGTACTAGTGCGTCCCACCGTTATAGATCGTTCCTTTCATCTTGTTTTTGCGTTTATCGGATCGAAAAATTTTGAATTCAAGCGGGAAACGGGAAAAAGTTTTTTGTTTCAAATCAACCAAAAGTGGTGGGTGTAAGGCAAAAACCCCGACGCACAGATCGGCGACGATGAGGCGATTGTTCTGCAGCATGTGAAAGTTAGTTGTCAACATGCCAACCATTCGATCCGTGCTTTTGTCATACCATGCTTAACAAACTTTCTGTTGACGGAACTATCTTACTTTAAAAAACGGAAAGCATCAGGTGCTTCTTTGTTGGACCCCGTTAACATACGTACCTTGTCCTACTGTAGCTGTTCATTTCTAGAACCGATACATCGGCAAAACTCCATATTTGAGAAAACGGAGTTTACTAAGAACAATTGCAACCTTCTGATAGCGCTGCTATTGAAAAATCTGATGTCGCTTTTCCGAAATCAAATCTCGCGTTATCCTATTCTCACATGTGGACTGTTTGGTCACTCTTTGTCAAGATAGCTAGAAAAGCACATTGCTTCTTCTAAACAAACGATCATCTTGGAAATAGATATGGATCGACCTTTAAGCTATCATAATCTAGACAAACTATGTAGGACTCGATGGCCGTTTCTACACCTGGCTTTGACGTGTAATGGTCTCTCTGTTTCTGTTTATGCAAGCTTAACATTTCACCTGATTCCTCTCTAGATTCCATTGCCTGCCAGCATGGCAGGACAAGGAAGAGAGTAAGAGTAGCTCATTTATCAGTATCTATCTCTCTGTATGTACTTCATGTAAGTCTCTGTAGCTTCTTCTAGACGTTCCTTTAAGCTAGTTCTTCCAAGGCGAGCCTCCCAAACCTCCCATTGATCACGAACTTGCTCAATTGTTTTATCCGTAATATCCTCCGTTTTTCCGTCAGCAGCAATTGTACGCGCAGTAAACGATCGTAAGTCACTATTGCCCTCGATTACATCATGCATAAATCGACCCAGGCTCTTAATTGCTTGATTCGCTGCTGGAGTTGGAAGGAGCGCTTGGAATACATGCGGTTGATCTTCATAAATTTCCAAAGACACGCTTCCATTGGGTTCAGTATATGAAATCTCGGGAAACTTGTTGCCTGCTTTTAACGCGGCATAGATTGACTCATCTCGCAGTCTTTCAGCAGATCCTACTTGCTTCGTTTTCGTCAGAATGAATAAAAAGACAATCAGCCTTCTGAAGTCTGACTTACTATCAACATCCTCGGCAGTCCTTTCAGATTTTTCCTGTCAAAGAGAGGACTTACAAAGGGATGTTTCAGTGCAGTGTTTCCTACATAAAATTGGACCCGATCTATTCCCTCATCCAGAGATGGAGCTGTTACAGCCTCCCCAAAAGGACCGATAGAGGCCTCTCCTTGGTAACGCTTTTCCAGCGGCGGAAGCCGTGTATAATCCATGGCGGGTGAATATGCATGTTTGAAACCGACAGCTGGTAGATAGTCTGTTGCCAGGTTTGAATGTATAGAAGGTAAAGAATGTGTGAGATCGAGCCTATATGAGAGTTTTTAGACTACAATCAGCAATGACCCTTTTTTTTAAGTCAATGATAATAAATAATCTAACCATGGAGACAGCGTCATCGCACCGGCTGGCATAGGCAAGCCTGCATCGCGCAGCACTAATAACAATGCAAACGTCAGACCACCACCAGCAGAATCTCCAGCAATAACAATCTTTCGTGGGTCTATCGGTTTATACGGACTATCACTGGGCGGGTCAATTAACTGTAGATACGCTGCTAATGCATCTTCAACTGCGGCCGGGAAGGGATGTTGAGGTGCTAATCTGTAATCAATAGCAAAGCAGCTCCCTTTCGTGAGCTAGGTTGTACCTTCAGTAGATGATCCTGTCGACAACCCATTTGTTATTAATCGCACCTTATATTTACCTTTACAAGCTTTGACAGTAGCCCACGATAAAAGGAAGCAGAGCCTAGATAATATGCACCGCCGTGCAAATAAAATATTGTTGATCTGCAATCATGGGGCTGACCACGTAATGTTAGCCATTCTCCTTCGAGGTCCGAAGCACAGACGCTGTCGTTTCTCCAAGCCCAACCTATCATTCGTTCATCCATCGGTGTCAGTAATTTCCCCAACACGTTTTGAGCCCTTTGTCGCTGCATTTTCGGGAGTTTTGTTTCTGTAAGTGTCATATCTTGTGGCACGGGTATTCTTTTCTTTGAGGTCAACCATTGGAGATCTTCCACTGTCATTGAACTTGAACCTTCCAAAAAATCGCGCATTATTGCGATCGTCAGATGAAAAGGAAGCGACCATGATTTAGCAGGAGGACCTTATGCATTCTTGTTTTAACGGCTTAATACTAAATTTCGTAATCTCTAACCTTTCGTTAAATGTCGGTATACTGTTGATGCCATTAGTGAAATGGAAGGATATAGTTGTGTAAACGTGGATCGGGACAAGGGTGCCCGGTTCATGCGATGGTTTGCTGTTGTTGCCCGTTTTACAATAGTCCTAATCATATTATGTCTCCAAAAAATAAAGCCGCATCTTACAAAAATCGCGCGGCTAAAAAGGCTGAGCGTGACATTAACGAATCGTACTACTTACTGTGCCTATTATCTAATCCATTTCATCACGACATGCTAATACTTTTCTATAGATGCCTGTTCATTCTCCAGTAGTCAGATTCTCTCCGTTGTATTCTTTGCTTGATCGGTTACAAATAGTAACCAACCTCAAGAAATAATTCTCATGCATAGGTATTTATAACGTTCGCAAACTGCAAATTGCAACAGTTCTCACGTATATTCTTCATCATAGTGGGCCCATTGATTGGCAAACTCAATCCATGGTAGAAATACCATCAATAGTATGCGGCAAACCTGCAGGGTTTTCACTGATCGTCTTATTTAAGCTGTCATCGCACTCAGCGATTATGCCGATGACATGGTATACGTTCTGCGGATAACCTTTCTTAAGAAATAGGTCTCTACCTTTTATTCTAGGTCATCCTCCATTTCAGGCCTGGGCTTCTTTCTACAATAACGATGATCAGGACACGGCAATAGACTCTTTGTGATATGGGCTGTCTGCCATAGCCAGCCTTCTTTTTCATAGACAGCCGTATGTTGCACTTGCAAGAGTCGCTTTATACAATGGAAATAGGTATCCATGCCCGGGACAGGATAATCTTTGCTAACCATCAGGCTCCTGGGTGATCAATGCTTGCTAATAGAACGGTATGTAAATCATGGTCCTCTTCATACACTGGTGATAACGAGAATTGTCAGATCCGAGATAGAAAAGGGCCCAGTCTAAGCTTTGCTGAAAACATGAGGATACTACGATTTCAACTGGACTGCCTTCAAAGAAGTAAAGTAGGCTTGCAGTATTAATTATTTGTTTCAATGATCGCCCAATAACTTAGTACAGCAATAACTCAACAATAGCTAACACAAAACAACAATAGAAAATTGTAAAAAAAAAAAAAAAAAAAAAAAAAAAAAAAAAAAAAAAAAAAAAAAAAAAAAAAAAAAAAAAAAAAA